>CM060872.1:20626632-20754132 GCA_030737845.1 Acorus calamus | reverse complement strand
AATTCGAGCATTAGCTGCGAAATATATCGTAGCAAAAACCCCATGTTTCGTAGCTAAATTCCTTTCTCGACGAAATGAATTCGTTGTAATTATCATTGCAAAAGCCTCGTATCCGAATACCTTTTGCTACGAATAAAATTTCGTATCACAATGTATTTGCTACAAATTTATTTCGTAGCAGAAGGTGGTATTTACTACGAATTTATTTCGTAGCAAAAGCTGATCTTTTGTTATGACATTTATTTCGTAGCAATATATAACCTTTTGCTATGAATTAATTCTGTTGCGAAAGGACTCTTTTAGCTATGAAAACCTATTCGTAGCAAAAAGATACATTTATTTAGCTACGAAATATTGTTCATAGCAAAAGGAACCTTTTAGCTACGAAAAGTGTTACCGTCGTAAAAGAGACTTTTTGCTACAAAAATATTTCGCAGCTAAAAATATATCAAGTGAATAAAAAAAAAAACAAAAGACCTTCCCCTGCGAAATATTTCGCAGGAAAAGGTCATATTTTCCAAAAACATTATTTTTTAGCTAAAAGTATATAACCTTAAATTAAATAAACAACTAATTATGATAATAATAAAAAACCATCCAAGTTTTAATTAAAACTAATTGTGTTTATTACAAAAGGTTATAATATAAAATGCTTATTTTTCCCTTATTCACCTTTTTATTCGCAAAACAAACACGGGTTTGTTTAGATTCTATGTAACATGTCTTTGTTTTGATTCTCTGTACATTCTCCCTATAGAAGTACAAATCACAATTACCAATAATAAAAAAAACAAACAAACATGGGTTAAGTGTTTATTTGGTTTGGGCTTTGGATTTGGCGCATTTTATAAATTTGTGCTAGATATTGTTTGTGCTTGCTCCTAATATATACACATTATATATATAAGTGATAACTAAAAATCTATCTTGACATTGAACTCAATAAAGACAAGAACAAGTAAATGGTAAACAATGTCAAAATGAATATACTCAAATTTGATATCAACGAACCTCAATCAATTACATAATATCCTTTGAAAAGGAGTTCATCAACCACATGCATGATCCAAATTCAAATGTCTTTCTGAATATTTAATTATGATAAACACAATTAATATAATAAATCATCTAATTTGATGATGGACTAGTGTAAAAAATAAAGTATATATCTAGATTGAATATACTAATTTTTATCGATTTTTTCTATTTTTACATATATGAATAGAAAAAATATATATGAAAAAGAACCTCGATCATTGTCTAGTATAATAAATAATATTTTAATTTTATTATTTATGTCTAGAACCAAATTATAGAAAGTATTTATAGCTAAAAAAATCTCAGTCTGATAGTGATGCAGTGTAGATCATATTTTGATTTTATAACAAATTAAATCTTTCAAAAATCTCTATACCTTTTGCAACGAAATTCAATTTGGCAGCCAAAAGTCAAGTTTTTCGCAGCTAAAAGTCATCTTTTACTACGAAAATGGCCCTCGCAGCTAAAAGTCAAAATATTTAGGCAAAAAATCACATCTACTGTTACGAATACACTTTCGTAGCTAAAAAGTCAGATCATTGACTACAAAATATAATTTCGCAGCTAAAAGTCATATCTTTTACTACGAAATTGTGATTTCACACTGAAAAGTTATACTTTTCGCAACGAAATTTAATTTCGTAGAGAAAGGTTAAACTATTTCCTACGAAATAATTTTTCGCAGGTAAAAGTCCCCTTTAACTACGAAATTGAATTTCACAGCTAAAAGTTCATAGCTAATAATCAAATTTGTTGTAGTGTCTCCTTGTTAGCGAGGTGGTGAGTGTACCCGCTGACCATCGGTTTATCCGGGGTTCGATCCCCGTCCGACCCCTTGAATAAGGTGTCCTCGGCCCACTGGGCTACTACCAAAAAAATAAAAATAAAATCGCACGTCCACTTGCTTACCGAAAAGGCTTTTGTAATATTTATGTTTATGGTTATCGTCATCAACTACTCTTTCTTCTACAAAAATATTATATGTATTATATAACAAATAACTTTCAATAAAAATAAAATAAAATTAAAAATTTAAATGTAAACTAACACGTTAACCAAAAAAATAAAAAAAGTCCAATCCACATTGAATTGAGTATAAGCAATCTGCTGTCAAGCAAGATAGGATAGTTGGGCGCTCGCGCTCTCTCTCAAATTATATATATATATAATAACTTTCAACAAAAATTACAGGAGAAATTAAGTAGAGGTTCTTCCCACCACCCCTTTATTATTTTTATATCCCTACACTGTTTTTACTCTTTTTTAGGTCCTGAAACTCAATATGTATTATTTCTAGGTCTTCTGGACTAACTACCGTTTTATTTCCCAAGTTTACCCTTCCCACTCATTTTCTCTCTCCCTGAAAACTTTTCTTCATTATTTTCCAAAATCCTCTCATTTATTGACTTCTTCTTTCCCACAACCCTAAAAAAACTACTGTGAAATCCCTCCCATTCTCTCTCTCTCTCTCCCCCCTTTTTGTCGGCTCTTGTGTTTTTAATTTTCATCTCGACTTCTCTCGGAATTCATGGTGGTATGAAATCTCTCTCTCTCTCTCTCTCTCTCTCTCTCCTTTTGGTTTGAATTTGATCTTCAATTGGAGGATACGATGATGATATTATTTTTTTATTCATTCGGTGTTATATGTGATATAAATCTGGGTTCTTTTTTCATTGATATCAGAGTTTTTTAAAGTTTTTTTTTAGTGAGGGATTGAAATTGGTCGTTTTGTGTTGTTGTGAGTGGTTTGGTTTTGGGTTTTGGGTTTCTTTTCGATGTTATTGTTTTATTGAAATTATTGTTGCTTTTTTGTGTGGGTTTTGTGTTTTTATTAGGTTTCTCTCGAGGCTTCCATCGAAGGAAGCAAATGTAAACAATTCTCTGTGTTCCACTGGTTCATTTTTGTGATATGTCTCTTGTCATATTCTTTTATACATTGTTATATAATTTAGGTACATTTTTAATTTATTTGAGTACATTGTTAATCTATCTGAGTATACTGTTATCATGTATGTATATTTTAATTATGAGTTTTTATATTTTAATTTCCATGATTTTGATTTGGATTGTTAGCTTGCATGTTTTTAAACAAAAACTTTATTCTTACGTTTCACAATGAAAATAATTAAATATACAATGAAATAGAAATTTTTTATTTCAATGGTATAAGAACATATTCCTAGAGTCATGAACCATAGAATAGCTTATGTATCTATCCAAATGGCACATTGAGGAATTGGATAGTCTAGGTCTAGCATTTTATTTTTTGGGTAAGCTTTCTATTGGAGTTTGTAGAGGTACAAGGGGACGTTCGGTGTAACATATTCTGGATTCTGGAGTTGAATAAGTTATTCTAGGATTTTTAAAAAAAGAATGATAATCTCTCTAAATTGTGGAAAGCCACATCAATATATTTGTTTGTGCTTCAACAATTTTTCTATGGTTTGACATCTAATTGTATAATTAGAACCAACCATGATGATCTAAATTTTCAAAAAAAAAAATTTTATTGATTGAATCACAATATAATTTAACATTTCATTGTAGATAGTCCAAAATATTTGAGACTTGATTTGAATGATTTTTTAAAAATCTTTCAATCATCATGATCTAACCTGATTGTCAGATATTAAGATTTTGATTTTTTTTCATGCAAAATAATTGATATACCTACAAAGCCACCACTTTTTTCCCCAATCCTCAACATTCAACTTGAGGAAAATCTTTATTTTCAAGCCTAAGAGGAGTCATACACTTAAACAAACCCTCTTTGATTGGCAAGAATGAATGATTTATCATGGATGTGATGCTAGCTGATATCTTATCACTAAAGGGGGGAGGGGGAAAGAGCAGGGTAGGTGGGGTGGGGATGGGTGTTCTAAGTATTTTAAATGACTATAATTAATGAAATGTATTTCATTCATCATGTTTGTTAAGAGAAGCATATCTGTATGTGAGTTTTCTCATTCTCCGTGGGAGTAATACATAGAGTGGTTTGGAATTCCTTAATAATATTGGTAAAATCAATGGTTAAATTGAGTGTTTTCATACCTCCTTACACTTGACTATTTTAATTCATATATTAACCAACCTAGCATTTGAACTCATACACCTTGTTGGATTAGATGGCCTAAAGCAACATATTTGCCCCACTATCTTTTCTGATTGTATACTTGTTTCTTATTTATTTTTATGTAATAGAAACTTGTATTAGTTTTAAATTGTATATATTATATACATTGTTATATAATTTGGATACATTATTAACTAATCTGAGTATATTATTAATTTATCTGAGTACATTGTTAATTCTCAGTAACTTCTGTTTCTCCTATGTTTTTTTATGTATACAAGAACAATCTAGTTGTTGTTCCTTCTCAAGTCTTTATTAATTTATCACTGATGTTTTCAGATAAGAGGATTGTCTGCTTTTGAGGGGAGGGTAGTCATAGACTCGACATCAACGGATTCAAGACTGAAGAACAAGTATTTCACCAATGTTAACAATGTCATAAGGGAAGCATTGAAGGAAACACTGTTCAAGGAGGACGTGAAGTTGTATTATAAATGATAGTTGTGTTTTGAATGGTATAACTTATGTAATATTAGTTGTGTTATGAATGATAGTGGTGCTGTGAATGAAGTTGTATTATAAATTATAGTTGTGTTATGAATGATATATTGTGTGATGAATGAAATTATATTATGAATTAATGATAGTTTTGTTATGAATGATATAGTTGTGTTAATCCATCAGGTTACACTGTAATTCACTTCCATTACATTGTTAGTCCATTTGGGTATACTGTTAGGCACTACTTATACATTGTTAGTCCATCTAAGTATAATGTTACCTATCTCATTCTATACATTCACAATAGTGTAAGCATCATCAGATCAACATGCACTCAATAAGAAATAAACATACGAGATAATTTGATTTAATATAAATAGATGTTCATATAATATGAATATGTAATTAAAACAGAAAGTTGTTTTTCAAATTGGACCAACAACTTCATTTTTTAACTACAATTGGATTTGTACATGTTTTTCCTTTATGTCCAAGGCCCTTGCATCTCGAACAAAGATACAATGACACTGCGTTCAGATCTGTCTGTGACTCAATCCTATTTGTCTTCTTTCTCCCTGGCCCGATCTTTGTTAATAGAGGTTTGACGTATATGTTGCCTTCTTCTTCCTTCGTCCTTTGAATGCCTACGACAGATTTATTAGCGTCCTACTTCTTGAACTCCCACAAATGGCTTCCCCTTGAGAATCCATGCTACAAGATAAATGTACTAATGTAGCTAGATTCAGATAGATAATGTTGGGCATCCTACAATTCATTCTTATCGCAACATTAGATGTGATACAATGAAGCATATAAAACACTATAATACACTATATATTAAAAATAACATTTAGTGCATCGTTAAACATATTGAGTACATTATTAATTTTCAATGATACAATATTAAATCATATGAGTACATTGTTAGCATATTGTTAAACCATATGTGATCATGATAAAAAGCAGCATAACAATTTATCTTATGTATGCATCTCCCTCAAGGTTTTCTTTGACATTTACGAAAATATTTATTTAGATAAACTTGGTACCACACATCATGTGAATGTTATACATCCTTTCAACATCTATATTATTAACAAAAGTCGTTAATTATGACGTTTGTTTGAACAAGAATGTCGTATTTCAAAATGACTTTGGATGCACCAAACCTCAATCTTTCACATATTTCACTTAAATATCTGAATATGCTGTAGTTCTACCAATATTAAGTAGTTGTGCTTCTCTATTGTAGAAACAAACTAACATGAATGATTACATGGATAAACTCAAATATTCTGCAAAAAATAAATATTCTAAACATCAAACAACAAACATTTGTACAATATATATAAATTTTCTAAACTTCAAATAACAAACATTTGTACAATATGCATACGTGTTGATTCTATGTACACTGTTTATTTGTATTCATAGATTAAACAATATTGCGTATATTTTATTATAATCATTAAACAACATGCATACTGAACAATTTATTATAATCATTAAATATTATTGAGTACATTATTAATTGATCCGGGTACACTGTTAACGTTGTAAAATACAACAAAACTCATTTCATAGGACACATACTGAATACCACAGAACATTCAGAAAACTCATTTCATAGAACAAGCATTCAAGCAACTGATGGACTGACAGATTTGAGAAAGAGAATACCTAACCGCGATTAATACCTGCTAGGTGGCCGATCTGAAAGAGATGGGAGGGGAGAACCGAGGCCGCGCAGCTAAGGTAGGGAGGGAGGAAAGACGCGGAAGGGGGGGAGGACAAAGAGATGCAAGGAGATAAAGGGCTTGAGGGGAGGTTTTTTTTTGAAAGGGGGGTTCAAATTTTGTTCATCACAAGGAGGGAGGGGGGAGAGAGGCGGGGAAACACAGGGGGAGGGGGAGTTTTTTTTTTTTTTGAGAGAGAGAGAGAGAGAGATCATTGTGTAAGAGAGGTTGAAGAAGGTGTTTGAAAGAGATGATTGATTGGGTAAAATTTTTTTTTTTTGGACAAAGATAAACTATCTACCACGATTTCATTAACAGAAGTGTCATAGTATATGTCCGAATATAAGAGTAAAACAAAGGGAACGAGAAAATTACATAAAGTAAAAAACTAGATAAGGAAAAAGAAGGTTATTTGGCTCGGCGGAAGAGGTATCTACCCAAGCCATGTCGCAGTGTGATATCACCCGATGCTAAGTGCTCCCCCTAAAAGCTCACTGAAGTGGATCCTGCAATCCCCCGGCCCCATGCCTTTAAAAGACCAACCGTCTCTTCCCATACGTTTTCCACGTAAGCGCGTTGTCCTCTAAATACCACCGCGTTTTTGGCGCGCCACACCGCCCAAATCACCGCCGGGACAACTGTCATTTCTACCTTCCCTCCGACCCCCCCACCCACCTCGTGCTGGAGTGCCACCCCTGCCTCCCACAAATCCTCCATGGTTGTGAATCGATTATCCAAGCCCGTTTCTACTGCCACTGTATCCCACACCTGCCTCGTGAATAGACATAAATAGAATAGGTGCTCAACGGTTTCTCTCACCATGCTACACAGCACATACATGTTCGATTCATTTGGCCCTCATTTCACGCGGAAAGCTTTCGTGAGCAGATGCCCTTGTAGGGCCAACCATACAAAGCTCCTAATTTTCAGCGGTGCTTTTAGTTTCTATAGTGCAGTCATTTTCCCATTTAATTCTGATACTAAAGTGGTCCCCCGCGTCCACCACTCGTAGGCTTTACTAATGGAGAAACCCTTCCTGGAGAATAGCACCCAAGTCAATCGATCGGCCCTCCCCTGTAGCGGTTACAGATGCTAAATGTGCCTGATTAAAGATTCCATATCCATTCGCCGCTCTGCCGTGGTGTGTAGATACCCTAATTTTGACAGACCAAAAAGATGAAAATACTTCAAGTAACAATTTTAAATGACCACATTTGGATCAAATAGAAAACTACTTTAGCGAATTAAAGGAACAAAAGGAGAAACCCTTACCACAACACTTAAAAAAATTAAGTGACCAGAAGCCTAGTGGAGAGTTGAAAGTAGCCACCCCTCTTTGGACGGCTAGTTTCAACTAGCCACCCCTTAACCGCCCCTAACCGCTTCCCTTAGATGGGACATAAAGCATCATTTAACGCTGATGATTGCGGTGGTTTATTCCAATTAGTCGCCCCTTCTATGACGGTTCAACCTTAGTAATCGCCTCAAGCCACCGCTTGTCAGAGATTGGACATTTGGCAGGTCATCATACCGGCGGCATCTCCTAACTAGCCGCCCCTCACTGGGCGGCTAACTACAACTAGCCGTCCCTGCCCGGGGGGCAGAATTAGGGTAGCCGGCTCGCATCTGGACTCACCCATAAAGCATAAAGCAACTTTACTTAGGTGTGGAGTTACTTAGCCTCATCCTTTTGTCCAACTCATGCTATTACCCAATGGACCATAGAGTGCATCTTTTTGCAATGATGATTACTTGGTCACACCCTCTTACCCAACCTATGCTATTGCCCAAGGGATAATCCCATGCACCCTTTTCTACTATAAAAGGAGGGGTAGGGATGAGAACCAAAGGGTGGCCATTTTCATTTCCAAAGTCTATGTTAGAGAAAGAGAAAGAGAGAGAGAGAGAGAGAGAGAGAGAGAGAGAGGGAGAGAGCCCTAGTTGAGAGGATGGAAATTCCACTCTCCATAAACCCCCCTCTAAACCATTGTCTTAAACCACTCTTAGCCCTAGCCAAACAAATCCAAATTCTTACCTAGGTGCTGCTCAAATCTAGAAGAGAAAACCATCAACACCACTTTCAATCCTCATTACCATCACCCTAGCCAAAGCCAAAACATTTCCCTACCTAGGTTCTGCCCAAATCCAAAAAACCAAGAGCCAGGTACCAGGCGGCTAGTCCCAACCAGCCGTCCCCTATCAGATGGTTAATTCCCACTAGTCGACCCCCTTCCTAACCTTTTTTTAGTCCCCCTCGAACCAAGACTCCTCTAGTCAAGCCCCTGAAGCAGAATAGTATACCTGTTTTTCACCTCTGTGTACGGTATATCAGCGTCCCATAGAGGAGAACCCACCCAAAATCCCCCGTGAAGGCGATCAACAGCAACACCAACTTTTCCTGCTTTTTGAGAAAGCAGGTGGCGATCACACAACAAACCTCGTCTTTTCTGAGAAGCAGTCGGGTGGCTCAGGAACGACTCTCTGGGCGGTGATCTGATTAGTCGCGAGATGGACCAGGACCAACTTCACAGAAACCCCCAGTTTTACATAACGACATGGTGGAATTGTCATAAGGCACCTCCCAACTTCGCGGTCTAGGCTGCCAAAAACTGGACCCCGACCCCTCTTTTCTAGTTGCGCCTTGGAATGCCAATGGAAAACGAACCTTTAATGGTGCATCCCCCACCCAGACATCCTCCCAAAATAGTATCCCCCCCCCCCTCACCTATTGTCCAAGACGTAGCCTCATTGACAAAAGGAGTTAGGCTGAAAATCCCCTTGGCTAGGTGAGTCATCCTCTGCGAAGGTCTCGAGATACTCCCAGTCCGACTGACTAGGTGACCATATCTCTCCCACAAGAGTCTGCGCTATGCCGAACCATTCCCAACCCCCCATCTCCAAAGCCATTTGGAAATGAGTGCCCTATTCATCGACTCCAAATCAAGAATACCTAAACCCCCAAGCTTCCGTCTTCGGCATACCACGTCCCATTTCACTAGGTGGGGCATTTGTGTGTCTGCGTCAACTCCGTTCCATAGAAAATCCCTCCGAATGGAATCAATCAATTGGCTCACACCCTTTGGCATGCGAAATATGATAAGTAGAAGGTCGGTATGCTTGTCATAACTGCTTGCAGTAAGGTCAAACATCCGCCAAAGCTGAGATGCTGCCTTTTCCATCTGGACAACCTCTTGCACATGCGATCCACCAGCCCCATCTAGTCTTCCTTTCTAAGTCTTCCTTGTGAGAGAGGTAGCCCTAGATGCTTGCACGGTAAGGATGTTACTGCACTAGACCCCGGCCATCACCTCTTTAGGAAAGCTAGAATTTTCCACCCCCTCAAATCAGATCCTCCTCTACTATGCATCACAACACACATTATTGTTTTAAGCCGCACACAGCTGCGCACCCTTTACTGCTTTAATTGCATCTTTTATTGCTTTAAGTCGCACACAGTTGCGCATCCTTTATTGCTTTAAGTCGCACACAGCTGCACACCCTTTACTGCTTTAATCGCATCTTTTATTGCTTTAAGCCGCACACTGCTGCACACCCTTTACTGCTTTTATCGCATCTTTTATTACTTTAAGTCGCACACAGTTGCGCATCCTTTACTACTTTAAGTCGCACACAGCTGCGCACCCTTTACTGCTTTAATCGCATCTTTTACAGCTTTAAGTCACACACGGATGTGCTTTCTTTACTGCTTTAAGCCGCACACAGCTGCGTTCCCCTTTGCTGCTTTATTTACTGCTTTAAATCTGCATTCATTCACACCTAGGCCATTCCATATTCACACCATAGAAATCTACACCCATGGAAAAACAGTAGAGGAGAAAGACAACCAGGGAGACCAAAGCACACAATTCCTTAGCCACCAAGAGGAGAGGATGGCTGCTTTAGGGTACCAATTGGTAGAGGACATGTTCAATGACCTCACCGACTATCGCCAGACCAAGACCTTGAGGCAGGAAGCCCCTGCCAAGATCCCCAATGCTCATCCCACCCCCAATACCCCACCAACGCCTGGTTTCTCGATTAATCCAAGACCAAACCCTTTTTCTCTCCCCACCTTTTCATTTGCCCCGACTTCCCATACGAATCCAATATTTCTTACCATTTTTGCCCCATGCCCTTACCAAACTACCTTCAACCCGAGACCACTAACCAATTCACCCAGGGCCGAAACTCTCGATGACACCATCCGTAGAATCCTCTCTGACAAAAAAACAACCACCCCCAACCACAGGTCCTTACACCACCTACAACAAATCCCTTCCGTCAGTCTCTCGGCAAATTTCAAGATGCCAAAATATCACCGGTACAATGGCCGCGGAGACTCGGATGTCCGCATAAAAACTTTTTATCTGGACTCTCGTCCCTTCTTGGATAATGAAGCTTTCTTTGTATACCTATTTCAAAAGTTCTTGGAAGGATAGGTTATCCAATGGTTTTCTACCCTACCGGTAGACCATTTATCCAATTTTTCAACCGTGAGCAACAAATTCCTAAGTGGCTATGGTTACCAAAGAACTAGGATCCTCTCTATCTCAGACCTCACAGCTGAACGAATGGAGCATGGAGAGGACTTTGAATCCTATGTGTCTAGGTGGCGCACCCTTGTGCACCAAACTGGCATGCAATTAACAGAATGTCAAGAAATTGACATGATGTTACTAAACCTAACCCTAGAGCTTCGTACGAGTCTGTCATATGGAGATTGCACCACATATCAACTCCTAATAGATATACACAACCAGATCCAACACTTTACTGGATCCCCTATCCCATTCAATTCCAACAACTGGTCAAGACTCTTTAGGAAAAACCCCTTGACAACCCCCACAGTAGAGGGGATTACAAGACAAGTTTTGGCACTCTACCCGAATGAAGCGCTTGTTCCTGATCAAGGACCAGCCCTGAGACAGTATACACGTGGTCCTTCTGGATATATGCTGCCTCAGCAAGCTACTTACTTTGATACCTTTTCTCTTCGATCAGTAGCCGCTTCCGTGCCGTTACAACAACACCCTACTATCCAAAACCCTATCAAGCCACTCCCTCCATACACAGAACAAATACCTGAGTCCATCTCAATTCACCCCATGGAGGGAGGTCCAATCTGACCATTGAATCATTTCTCCCAGACACAGCCTAGTCAGACCTATAGTGATAGAGCCAAAGTTCCCACTGCCTATGCCCCTACTCTACGAGAAACACAAACTTTTGTTCCCCGACAACCACTCCAAAGGCAATACGTTGTTATTCCACCCCCATCAACCTATGAGTCTCTGGCGCCTGAGATTATAAAATCTGCAGAATGTCCCAAGCAGGACTCTGACGATGATGAAGAGTTTTTTGGATGGAGAACTATTAGAACTCTTTTACCCTACTCCAACACAACCTGAATCCACCATCCAAACCCTACAAATGGCTGAGTTTGAATCCCCATTGTCTATACATGCCTAAAATACAATCAAATCATGGCATGTTGAACCCGTCTTGACCATATTAGATGACTCACATTCTGACTCATCAGATTCTGAGAATGACATAGATCTAATACAACCAATAGTGCATGTCCTCGAATCAGAACCACGCATATTTAAAAATGCACAATTTGAGGGAGCGGTCGAGACATCCCAATTGCCAGATCTACTCGACTTGCCATCCCATCGGACTAAAGATCTCTCTCCAAATTCCCCGTCATATCCAAATCAATTATTTCTGATCTGACCCATATGCCCCTAATTGCACCAATTGAGGAGTCTTTACCCCACCATCATTAGGGCTCAGCATTATGTTGAACTGTGCTCCCTTGCACCTGTTCAGTCAGTAGTCACCTCTGCGACCTGTTTTTCCATATCCACATCTTTGTTGACTGACCCCTCTATGAGGGATTGTTCTCTTTCTGCTGAGGATCTATGGCAGATCAAGCTCACTCACGCTTTCGACAGCATTTAGGCATTGTTCCTTTAAAGCTGCTTCAATTTGAGCCTCCATAGGGGACTCACCCTGCACCATCATTTTTTGGAGGCCATCCTCCAGCACTGTACACTACTTTCCCTTCTAGCATGTTGTTTGTTTACTGATTTCTTTAAATTCAAAACCCCAAAAAAAAATCAAATATGCTAAGAGCTCAAAAACAAAAATTTCCTTCACAAAGTTTGTTTATTTAAGATATTATGCATGCATTTAAAATCTTTTATCAAAACAAACAAAATAAAAAAGTCCCTTATACATATTTAGTTTATTTCAATTATGCCCTTCATTTTTAAGTTTTTAAAAATATATAAACCAAAAATGGGGGTACAAGAAAAAGGGAAGGAAATTAGGGAGATGGTGTCCAAAAAAAAAAAATCAGGTCATCAAGACAACTCCATCCAAGGAAAAATAGCAACCAACATGGGAGGGACCCTATGTGATCACTCATGCCTATTCTAGGAATGCCTACCGCTTGGTAAATGTCAAAGGGGGAGAGAATTCAGGTCGATGGTATGCACTTTACCAGAAGAAATTCTATGCATAATTTTCAGCATTTGAGAAATTTTACTCTTCCTTACTGTGAATTCCAGCATTTAGTGCTTGATGACAATATTCAAAAATTCTGAAGATGACTTGCATTTTACTTAGACTCATATCCGCCAATCATGCCACATCCACTACACAAGTACGATTTAAGGCTTGGTTCACCGAAAGTTGCCTGCCCCATAGACTGGGGCAATTGTTAATTTTAATTTTTTTTATTTTTTTAGGATAATCTTTTCCTTGTTTTTCTCTTGCTTCGTGTCAACTAAGATTTACAAGAAATATACCCCAGACCTAGCATACGTCCCAAAACTGATTCTGGCACTATATAAACACTTCAAAAGAAAAAAAAAGAAAAAAAAGAAAAGAAAAGGGGAAGCAGAAAAGAACAGGGATAAAAAACAGAAACGCCCCCCCCTCAAAAGGCTATGAGAGGTCAAAAGTTACAACCCAAAGTGGGTAACACTCTCTATTTTAAATCTAGAAGCCAAAAATTTAGTATATGCCTGGTGGGCTATACATTCAACTCAAATAAAGAAATGGTAAAAAGAAGAAAGCCAGATGGACCTAGAAAGTAAGATTTATGCTAGGACTGGGGTAATTTTAAAGTGATTCAAAGAAGATATTACTCACAACCCCATTCACCCACTCTTTTCCCACCATGATTAAATTAAACCAAGTCTGTTGGCTAGGTGAAATTTCAACTAAGGGTGAACCTTTCCTTACATTTACAAACAGCACACACTCTCACATGAGTCTATTTAAAGTCTTGCATATCAGAGGGACGCTTTTATGTTTGATTCTTGGCACATTCATGGAGTTTTCAGCATGTTTAGAGTAATATGATCAAATATTTAAAAACTACTCCACTTGAAAACTCACCCCTCAAGCTAAACCACTTTCAAATGCCCTGGGCTGGACATGAGTGAATCACAAGGCGTTCTCCCTCAAATTAGCAGCATGCCTTGAGTAGAAAGATTAAAATTTCCCCCCTTTCTCACATTAATGCATGATTTGGCATCCATCTTAATACTTGACCATCAAAAATTGTCACCCATGCTCATTTACAAATTGCTCCTTTATGCTTCTCAAGAAAAACTACTTTAGACTCTCTTTTCTTGACATCACACAACATATTCTATCTTCATGCATGTCACAATACGCGTTGCTAAACTCAATACCACCATGATGAAATGCATATAAAGTTGTCCTTTTAACTCATATGCTATGCTCCAAACAAATCACATCACATGCATGCAATCCCACCATGACAACACATGCAAACTTTCAAACTCATACTAGTTCAAATCCCACCGTGACAGAACACGCATGCAAAAAATAAATCCTTTCTGAAAGAAAAATCCATGCTCACATTTACACTTAGAAATATAAAACATGCTTGTTTAAATCCCACCATGATGCATATGCATGCAGGGTATCCTGTTCTATCAAAAATACATGCACTCCCTGCCAGTATCTCAAATAAACTCAAATTCCAAAGTTTTCTACAACCATAGCCATGTCTTGGTTAATTTCAAAATTCTACTTGATTAAAACACGACTCACTTGAAGTCTTATCACGTTACCAGTACCATTCAGCTCGAATTTCCTCAGTTCAGGTTCTTTTCCAGAATTTTTATCCTTTGGATGATCCAATTCACCAACTCAATACCTTTACTTGCTTTCTGTCGACCATATCCCCTCCTTGCTGAGTTTTCCCAAGCATGGGAACGTTAAGCATGAGGAAACTGACGCTGGGCTGCTCTGTGCACGATAGCTAAGAACTCCGACCGCGGGTTGGATCACTCACCATTTTACTTTTTCCACCTTCCACCTGGATCATTCCTTTCGGTTGAAAATTCTAGTCAAGACCTAGCCTCTGACAGTCTAAATCAACTCCCTGAATTGTATTGGTCATGGGATAAAGACTTCTTGAAGGTCGGGCTGGTCAAAATATGGGTCTCTTTCCTTATCATCGGTCGAAGTCTTTCCCGCTTCGCACAAGGACTCCGTCCGAGAGGGGCAATTGTAAATACCCCAATTTTGACCATCCAAAAAGATGAAAATACATCAAGTAACATTTTTAAATGATCACATTTGGATCAAATAGAAAATTACTTTAGCGAATTAAAGGAACAAAAGGAGAAACCCTGGCTACAACACTTAGAAAAATTAAGTAACCAGAAGCCGGGCGGCTAGTTGAAAGTAGCCGCCCCTCCTTGGATGGCTAGTTTCAACTAGCTGCCCCTTAACCGCCCCCAACCGCTTCTCTTAGATGGAACATAAAGCAGCATTTAAGGCTGATGATTGCGGCGGTTTGTTCCAATTAGCCACCCCTTCTCTGACGGTTCAACCTTAGTAACCGCCTCAAGCCACCGCTTGTCAGAAATTGGACGTTTGGCAGATCATCATACCGGTGGTATCTCCTAACTAGCCGCCCCTCACTGAGCGACTAACTACAACTAGTCGTCCCTGCTCGGGGGGCTGAATTAGGGTAGTTGGCTCGCATCTGGACTCACCCATAAAGCATAAAGCAACTTTACTTAGGTGTGAAGTTACTTAGCCTCATCCTTTTGTCCAACTCATGCTATTACCCAATGGACCATAGAGTGCGTCTTTTTGCAATGATGGTTACTTGGTCACACCCTCTTACCCAACCTATGCTATTGCCCAAGGGATAATCCCATGCACCCTTTTCTACTATAAAAGGAGAGGTAGGGGTGAGAACCAAAGGGTGGCCATTTTCATTTCCAAAGTCTGTGTTAGAGAAAGATAGAGAGAGAGAGAGAGAGGGGGGGGGGGAGAGAGCCCTAGTTGAGAGAGAAGGAAAGTCATTCCCCACCAAATTCCACTCTCCATAAACCCCCCTCTAAATCATTGTCCTAAACCACTCTTAGCCTTAGCCAAACAAATCCAAATTCTTACCTAGGTGCTGCCCAAATCTAGAAGAGGAAACCACCAACACCACTTTCAATCCTCATTACCACCACCCTAGCCAAAGCCAAAATATTTCCCTACCTAGGTTCTGCCCAAATCCAGAAAACCAAGAACCAGGTACCAGGTGGCTAGTCCCAACCAGCCGTCCCTTATCAGATGGCTAATTCCCACTAGCCGACCCCCTTCCTAACCTTTTTTTAGTCCCCCTCGAATCAAGACTCCTCTAGTCAAGCCCCAGAAGCAGAATAGTATACATGTTTTTCACCTCTGTGTACGGTATATCAGTGTCCCAGAGAGGATGAACCACCCAAACTCCCCCGCGAAGGCGATCAACAGCAATACCAACTTTTCCTGCTTTTTGAGAAAGCAGGTGGCGATCACACAACAAACCCCGTCTTTTCTGAGAAGCAATCGGGCGGCTCAGGAACGACTCTCCGGGCGGTGATCTGGTCAGTCGCAAGACGGACCAGGACCAAGTTCGCAGAAACCCCCAGTTTTACATACTGACATGGTGAAATTTTCATAAGGCACCTCCCAACTTCGCGGTCTAGGCTGCCAAAAACTGGACCCCGGCCCCTCTTTTCTAGTTGCGCCTTGGAATGCCAATGGAAAACGAACCCTTAATGGTGCATCCCCCACCCAGACATCCTCCCAAAAGCGTATCCCCCCCTCTCCTATTGTCCAAGACGTAGCCTCATTGACAAAAGGAGTTAGGCTGAAAATCCCCTTGGCTAGGTGAGTCATCCTCTGCGAAGGTCTCGAGATACTCCCAGTCTGACTGACTAGGTGACCATATCTCTCCCACAGGAGTCTGCGCTATGCCGAACCATTCTTAACCCCCCATCTCCAAAGCCATTTGGAAATGAGTGCCCTATTCATCGACTCCAAATCAAGAATACCTAAACCCCCAAGCTTCCATCTTCGGCATACCACGTCCCATTTCACTAGGTGGGGCCTTTGTGTGTCTGCGTCAACTCCGTTCCATAGGAAATCCCTCCGAATGGAATCAATCAATTGGCTCACACCCTTTGGCATGCGAAATATGGATAAGTAGAAGGACGGTATGCTTGTCATAACTGCTTGCAGTAAGGTCAAACATCCGCCGAAGCTGAGATGTTTCCTTTTCCATCTGGACAACCTCTTGCGCATGCGATCCACCAGCCTCATCCAGTCGTCCTTTCTAAGTCTTCCTTGTGATAGAGGTAGCCCTAGATGCTTGCACGGTAAGGATGTTACTGCACATCCAAGTATACTCGCTAGGTTGCTAGCCTTGACCTCTGGCATATTGATAGGAATGAGAACACTCCTGCTGTAGTTGATCTTTAGACCTGTAAGCCGTTCAAAACACTTTAGAATAAAGTGATAACACTTTAGAATAAAGTGATAACCTCGAACATTCTCCTCCATCGCCTCCCCCAATAGAATGGTGTCATCCGCGTATTGGAGTATGCTGAATCTTGTTCACCCCGTTGTGCCTGCTAATCCCTCGATCCACCCCACCCTTGCCGCCGATGCACACATCCTAGCTAACACATTGACGACCACCAAAAATAAAAAAAGGGGATAGGGGATCTCCCTGACGAAGACCCCTATTAATTGGAAAGTAGCCGTGTGAGCTCTCGTTGATGCATATGGATGTGTGTGCAGTGGATATACAGACCCGAATCATCCGAATCCATTTCTCATTAAATCCATGTAACTGAAGTACGTGTAAAAGTGTAACACCTGTGCATTTTTTCTTATTTATATATTTGATTTAAATATATAAATAAGATATTTAAATTAAAATTAGTGTGTTTTGTGTGTTTTTAAGTTTTGACCCATTTAGTGTATCCTTATGGGCCCATTTCAGTTTGCAATTTTAAATATTAATTGTTATGTTGAAATTTTTATATTTATATATATATAAATATTTTTAAGATCTTTAAGATCTTAAATGATTACAATCTCATTAACATTGGAGCTCAAAAGATTAAATTTTGAGATTTTATTGTTATTGATTTTAAGGGACCCAGTTTTGAATCATGAATTTATTGTAATATGCGTCAGGGACCTATCTATAATTCATAGAGGGACCGATCTGTAATTCGTATAGGGACCTATTTGTAAATATGAAACAGTATGGGGGTCGTTTTGTCATTTTCGTTAGATTTAGGTATCAAGTCTATATATGGTGTGCGGTGGGTCTCGTAGGTTCGGCAGAAACAGAGAGAGAGAGAGAGAGAGAGAGAGAGAGAGAGGGAGGGAGGGAGGGAGGGTTAGAGAGAGAGAAAGAAAAAAAAATTAATCTTTTTGTTTTTATCCTTTGATTTTCTTATTATTAATTAGATCCATATTTAGGTGTTTGGATTTTTAAGCTTTTAATAAAAATAGAGTTTTAATTTATTATTTATTTTAAAGATTAAATTTATTTTTATGTTATGAGATTTTGAGTTTTTAATAAAATTAGAGTTTTGATAGATATATATGTTCATGTTATTGGATTTCTAAGTTTTTATAAAAATTAGGGTTTTGATATATTATTTATTATTGCTAGATCTATGTAAGGTTTTTGAATTTTTGAGTATTTATAAACTTAGGGTTTCGATTTATTATTTATTTTAAAGATTAGATCTATGTTTAGATTTCTAAAATATAAGTTTTTAATAATACTAGGGTTATGAGTTATACCTATACTTAATAAGTTCTATTTATTTTCAATTTTTATTGACTAATAGTTTATTTTTATAGAAAAAAATGTTTTTGTATTATTTTATGAATTATTTTAAATTTTCTGGATTTTTGTCTTTTTCTGTGTTTTGTCTTTTAGTGACTGGTTATATGTATGGTAGGTTTTTATCCTCTTCTTAGGCTCTATTTTATTTTCTTTTGTATGATTTATATGAGATAAATTTAGCTCATTGGGTATAAAGATTTATATCTATTGATTATGATTAAGGAAATTAGGTATAGACTTAAATTATAGGTTTTGATTAATAACTTATTTGATTTATCTAGGTTATAATTTTTGTTGTGGGCTTCATTCTCCAGACCTAGGGTCCATTCGAGGTGAGTAGGCCTATTGATTTATTTTATGTGAGTTTTTATCTACATCGTTGAATTTCACGTGTTCATTATATTTGTATGATATTATGTGATATCCATGCATTTATATTATGACTATTTTGCATGATTTTGATATTTTACATATTGATCAAATTGCATTTCTTACTGAATAAAGTTGCATGATTTAATTCCTTCGTCTTGTCATTTAAAATATCATGAATTATGCTATTCATGTTTCAAGAATTAACATAATACATTTTTTATGCTTATATTTTTTAAATAACATTTGGATTAAAGATTTTCATTTCGAGACTTTTGGAAAAATTTAGGACTAGTGGAGACAACCTAGTCTTAGGAGATTTTATCAAGATGCATATCATGACATATTTTCTTGAATAAATCGCCCCGTAGTATTTCGCATTTGGGGAGGAAGGTCTAGGACTCGAAGAGTCCCAAGATCGGTGAGGGGTGTGGTAAAGCATTCCTTACAGCGGTGGATTCCTTTGTTTGGAGTCTGCAGCAACCGGGGCATCCTGTGCTGGTGTTCTCGTAGTGATGGCAGCAGCGACCCATCAGCGTCTTCTAGATCCGACGTCTCCTCAAGGGAGTTTTTTAAGCGATTTAGTCGCTTGGGGCTTGGCACACCTATTTTGGGAAACGGTTCTTCTGATTGAAAACCATACCCAGTCATATCATTTAAGCTGCATGATTTCTATGACGTGGACAAAGGATTGCGCCACGTGATTGCATTAAAATATATTTTTTATTATGTTCATTAATGTAAATTGATTTATTAAAGAAAATTCTTGTTTTTAATATTATTATTATATATATATATATACATATATGATTTTATCATTTAACTCTCATGATTTCTCTGATGTGGGCCAAGCATTGGGCCACGTGCACATTAAAATATTTTTTTAAAAGTTCATGATTTTAAATTGATTTAATAAAATAAAAGATTTATTAAATGAAATTGATTTTCATAAAACCTTATTTTTATATGTAACTGTCATATGAGATAATTTGTCAGTGGGCTTATTCACTGAGTTAATTGCTCACCCTATTCGATATGGGCTTGTTGTTTCATAACCAGGTATTGCGTATTCTGAGGATTAAGATGAAATTTGGACTTTTCGCATCTTTCATAAATTTCTTCGATGTAGCGGTTCGAGGATTAATTATAGTTGCGATCAACTATTTAGGTTTATTTAGTTTAGATGGCTCCCACATGGGTGGTTTGTTATGTATTTCTTTTTCAGTATCTTGTCTCCCAAAAACTCTGATATTTTGTAAAGTCATTGGTGATTTAAAACCGTTGGATATTATTATGTTTTATTACATTTATATTATATTGGTATAATTTTACGAAAAAAAATGAGCTGCAAATTTTTGTCTTGTATTTGGATTAAGTTTAGTAGCGACCCGTTTACCGTCCGATAAGCGGTTAGGTAAATGTGGGGCGTTACAAAAAGAAACTCCCAATCAACACTGTCATACACCTTCTCGAAATCGAGTTTCAAAGCCACCCCGCTGTGCTTTTCCTTGTGTATCGTCGCAACCAATTCCTGGGTGACAAGAAAACTCTCTTGTAATGACCGCCCCGGGATGAAGGCCGTCTGCTCCGCTTCAAATATCACGTCACTTACCACCCTGAAACGGGCTGCCAATGCCTTGGATAGGATCATATAGCAAATATTAACAAGGCAAATTGGTCTGTAATCCCCAATCCTAGAGGCGCCCTCCTTCTTTGGGATTAGCAGAAACATGGATGAGTTTATCTGCCCTATTGATGACCCACCTGCAAAGAAGTCATTTATCATCTCCAGAATGTCTGTGCCAACAATAGACCAGAACTGCTGATAGAACCGCATTCTGAAGCCATCAGGACCCGGAGCCTTGTCCCCCTCCGACCCCTGCACCACCCGAATGATTTCCATTTCCGAGAAGGGTCGATCCAGGTCGCTCAAAAACTCCGTCGGGATTTACTTGATGTGAGGGTCAAACCAGATAGATTTCCAGCCATTACGTCACTGTAGATACTCCATTTTGACCGGTTTAAGATCTAATTTACTTATTCCAGGCGATATCCAAATCAGTTAAATACTTGGTCCAAATACATTTTTTTTCTACTTGCTATAATTTCACAAGTGTATAACCCTATGTCTAGAACTCATATAAATGCATGCATCACATAATCTCATGCATTTCATTCTCTTTCATGCCTCCCACGAGATGCATCACCTTCCATGCTCCATGCACTTGGCTACTGATTATAAAAGAAAAAAAAATTAAGTTTATTCAATGCTCACTCATCATCACCTTTACACACTCATCACAATGTCTCATCTGCCTCCACTCATGCACTTCTCACGTACACAATGCATGCCATCACTTCATAGTGCACATGCACGTCCCCATGCATCACTTCCATGAGTACAAAAAAAAAAAAGGGGCCATGTAGTGGGTGAAAAATCAAAAGGAGTAAGAGAATTGATTTGATGAGGCATGGTGGGTTCTTTTAATATGTTTTTCTTAGAGGCTAAGGAAATGAATGGGTGGCTGTGGTTTATTTGATCATTTCGGATGGTTTTTCTTAGGGAGGAAGGAAGAGAGTGAGGGAGGGAAGGAGTACAAGTAGTTGGTGGATTTCAATACATGGAGAAGGGGTGGAAACAATGGGCATGGGTTGTTTTCAAGAGGCTATAAGAAGGAGGTGTCCGGGGCTGTTTGAAAGGGGGGCAAAAAAAAGAAGGAGAAAGATTGGATGATCAAAGAGCGTGTGTGTGTGTGTGTGTGAGAGAGAAAGAGAGAGAGAGATCAGTGAGTGAGAAAGAGAGCAAAAGAGAGTGAGTGGAAAAGTTTTTGCTTGAGAGGGAGTGTAAACAGAGGATGAAGAAGAAATTGATAAAGCTTATAAACAGGGCTTTCTTTTGTTAACTTCCCTTTTATTTTTAGTTTACTAGTTAATCTCATTTACATCATTTAGTTAGAGCATTGTCATCCCAACCCATTTTTATTGCATTTTTAAAGGGGTAAATCTTTTGGGGAGGGGTTAGTAAAATCATTACTAGTCCCCTCCCCAAACAAACCAACGCGGTACGTTTTAGTGTTCATAATTTAATTTCTTTTTTTACTTTTCATTTTAGAATAATTTACTACACCGTTTTTCTAATCGGATCTTAATTATTTTGTGCGAGGTACCTGAGCTTCACCGCGTTGCGTGGCCGGCCGCGTCAACGTGAAGAGAATCCACAATTTCCCGACAAAGGCGAGTAACAGAAGAAATCCTCTTTTCTTGCTTTTGAGGAAAAGCAAGTGGCGATCACAATAGCGTCCTTGGGAGCGGTCGAGCGACCTTGGACGATCTTTTGAACGGCGATTCGGTGTGTCGCGTACGGACCGGAACCAAATTCGAAAGAACCGGATTAACGACGACACCACCCCTCCATTTCGTCGTCAAAAATCCACATCGACAGTCGTGAGAAGGCACTCTGAAAATGGGAAACCACACGGTCGCTTAGTTCCCTCTCATCTGTCACTTGCCTTACCTCAAATTCTAGACCCCGAATGTTATTCATCCTACGCCTGATCATCGTTGACTTGTGAAAGAACTTTGTATTATTATTCCCTAGCCTTATCCATAAATCTTTGGACCGCTGTTGCCACTCCATCTCCTCCAATCGTAGTAAGGTCGTGAGTCTATCTCGAGCCGCCTGGCGTGCCAGCCTGTCTCCCATCATTAACGGCCACCTCTCTTCCTCCTTATCCCAATGGTCAATGAGTGTCATGCAAATCTCTTTGTCTTCCGTCCTAGCTGTCCTAGCCGTCAAAGCCTCTCTGCTCCATTGTTTAAGCCTCCTCTTTAGTCTCCTTAGTTTGACCGTTACCTTTCGCGCACTACGTAACCCGCCAACATTGGACGACCAGCAGTCATGTACCACCTCCTCAATCCCTGGCCATTCCGTCCACAAGTGAGATTTCCAAGATTTGAACCCTCTGAATTGGTTAGACCACCAGACGCTCCCGGGTTGACCATCCCAGGATCCATAACCACCTCTGCACACGTCAGCAGCCCATCCATAGTCAACCCACAGTCGCATGAAAATCAGTAGGACCCCCTTTGACTCCATCCAACACCGAGTTGACTCGCTCATGGGTGTCATGAGTCTGTGAGTCACCCGAGTTCACCGAGTCAGGTGGGTTGCATGCCTTGGCCGTATGGGGTGATGTTCCGTCTGTGCCACCAGCGCACACCACCTCTACCCATGATAACCAATGTTCCGTCTGCGCACCACCTGACTCGCTCATGGGTGTCACGAGTCTGTGAGTGACCTGAGTTCACTGAGTCAGGTGGGTTGCATGCCCTGGCCGTATGGGGTGATGTTCCGTCTGCGCCACCAGCGCGCACCACCTCTACCCATGATAATCGATGCCCCGGATCAGCAGGCTTTACCGTGGACATCAAATGAAACTCCTCCCGGCCAATCGCCACTCGCAGCATCCCCTCTGGTGGGGCCGTCTCGGCCTCGAGGATCAGCTCCTTGAAGAACCGCCCCTCCTTGTCCATGTCTGCCTTTGTGATCTCCAACAGGCGCCCGAATCGTCCCGCCAGTTCCAATGCAACGGGATCCCTGTGAAACTCACCCTCTATCGATGGAGCTCCATCGGAATCACCCCGAGCGAGGGAGACCACGCCGACAAGCCGTAAGAGCTTCCATTTTTTAACATCGATCTGACCCGAAGCATGTCCTATCGGATACGATCTTCTGCCACCTGGATGACGAAGAGCCCCTCCCCCACCCGTCGCATATGAGAACACGCTCGGTTCCCCCACAACGCCGTCACTATTCCTTTCACGGTCGATGTGGAAGGAGTGTGTACCCTTGCTTTCGCGATGACACAACCATAGAGCCGGCCACCTGCTGCCTCAGTGATATGCGTGATGGGTAATCATATGTGTTGACCTATAGGTGTCCCTACCGGGACTTGTGACATTGTCCGACTACCCGTGCTGCGTGTCCCCCCAGGGACCCCCCGGCAGGCGGATGTCCGGTGTCCCCCTCCTCTACATTGCCAGCACACAACTGGGTCTCGGCATTCGCGACTCCAATGGCCAGAGCCCAGGCAACAGAAGCAGCATGTATAGCGTGTTGGCCCCCTTTTAGCCTCCGCCCATCTTTTCTGTTCCCAGTCCATGGGCCTTCGACGCTTCGTGCTTACCACCTGCCATCCCTCCTCCCGTACCCCGTTCTCCTTATCCACCATCGCCTCCTTGCCCGCCCTCGCCGCTAGCACCTCCTTGTCCGCCATCACCTCCTTGCCCACCCTTGACACCAGCGCTTCCTTGCCTGCCCTTGCCGCCATCGCCTCCTTGTCTGCCATCGCCTCCTTTGTTAAGATTGTGTCACTTTTTAAATGTCAAATATCGTGTTTTATTTATTATTAATAGTTCGGCATTCATTTTTAAAATTTAACTGCATATTTGTGGTTCTAGTGTTCACTTGGGCTTAAATGGAAATTTTCGTAGCATTTCGAGGTCTTTTTAGAAATTATGCAGTTTCGATTGGTATATGGATTTAATTTTGTTAATGCCCAAGATGAAGTAATAAAAATCTGATTTTAATCATGAGATGTTTAGTTTTGAGTTAGCTTTCATACAAAAGTAGAATTAGATCAACTGGATTCATGTATCAAAAGTTATGGGTGTTTTTCCAATTATACCGTGGGGATATGAAATCCAGGCAGCAGCCCTGTATGATGTTTAGCCTAGATTTCGGAATAGCTAGAGAGGTTATTTGATCTAGGTATAAACATGAAAGTTGTAGATAATCTTCTTGACTTTCCAATGGCATTGAAATTGTGCAATTCGGAGTTATATTGAGAAAGTTATGACTGTTTTAGTGAAGTATGTCCAGAATTTCTAGTCATGGACGGTTTGGTCCTTTTGCCCCACTAATGAGTGATGTATTTGGGGGAAATAAAAGGGGGGTGGTTTGGCTGGAATTTCATTGTTCAGCTGAAATATCTGGGGGAGAGAAGAGAAGAAGAAAGAAAGAAAGGAAATATGAAGGAAGTGTGTTCAACCCCTCACCTCCTCCCTTTTTCACTCTAGGTGCCTCTCTTTCTCTCTCTCTATCTCTCTTTGTTTTCTCTAGCTATCTTGCATGTTTATGGTGGCTGATTTGGTGTTGAATGTTGTCTTGGGTGAGGGAGACAGGGAAAATTGGTAGGGATAGGTGAGACAAAGAAAGTGTGTGTGGGTGTATCCCTTTTGCCTTGGCCAACATGTCCTTCCCAAATTATCTTCACCTCCCCTTTGTGCATTGTATGTGTTTGTGTTTATGCTTGTATGAGTGTGTATTATTGAATTTGGGTGCTGTTGGAAGAGTGTAATGTGTAATTGCTACTGCACATGAGATGATTGCATTAATGCATGAATGGGGTGGTTTTGTGTTGTAAGGCAGATTTTCTGTCTCTTTAAGGTCCTTGTGTTTGAGGTATTTGGAGGCATATTTTGAGGCTTGTGTCTTCATTTCATATGATCATCTATGTGTCTAGATGCTATATATCAAATTTGGTGTCATTTGGTTACCTGTATTGAAAGTTATAGCCTAATGTTCATGGTCTGTCCGGATTCGCGCAGAAATTGACCGGTTTCTGAAAATAATTTATTTTGGGCATTTAGAGATTTTATCAAGTTATTATGTCTTCACGGTATATGATCCCAACACATCATAGAATGTGTGTGATTTATTTTAGAATATTTGGATGTGTATTTTGTGCTGTGGATACCAATGTTTAGGGCTGATTGCAGTAGATGGACTAATCTTGTATAAATATGTGACAAAGAGTTATTATGCATGGTGTGGGCAATATAAGGAGTTGCTGTCTTCATGAAGAAGGCTTGTATATGTATCAAGATATTTTATATTTAATTGAGCATCATTGGTTGTTCTTGCAGATTTCGTAGACCGGACGCGCGGCGATCCAAGTATCTGTGAGTGGTTCGATTCACCCTTTCGGAAAGCGCTCGATGCACATAATCGTGCATTGCGTATCTGCGGGGCACCCTAATTATATTCAATCATGATTGCTAAATTGCATTAATATATTAGACTCATACTTGTTAGCTTTAATTGTGGGTTCTTATATAACATGAGGTATAGAGTATGACATTTATGCTAGCTTGTTAGTGGGCATGGCATGCCATAGGTAGCCATTTGTAGGGTCACCTTCTTATTAGTAAATGCTTAGTATGGTTGTGTCATATTTAGCTAATGGTATGATATATATGCTAGCTTACTAGCGGGCCTATGTTGGATTGTATAAAGTGTGCATATTCATGGTTTATTAATAGGTTATTCGGACAGGTAGTCCTTATATCTCTCTTGTGATAATTGTGTGTATGTTGAATGGTTCAACCAACTCATTTGTACAATGAGCATCGTATTATTTGCTAGAAGTTTTATTATATACAGCATGAACTCATATTAGTCTCATTCACATTAATGGATGAGTTTTCCATGTCTGAAGCCGTTTAGTCTTCTATGTAAGTGTTTTGTGCTTGTATAGTATGAAATAGATATTTCAGATTACAAATATTAGTGAGGTGTTGCTTGAATGTCATATGTGATTTGATTGAAGGGGAATCACATATTTATTTATCCAATCCGATGAGATTTTTAATAGATGTTTTAATTCTCATTTTTTTGACGTTATCCTTATTAGATGATTACATAGTGGAATGTGGATGAGAATCATTTACTTTGATTGTGTCTCAATAATTGCTTAGAGTGATGGCTAAGGTAATGTGACTCTTACACCTCAAAGGTATTAGAATTTTTCCTATCATTATCGCACTCATGATAAATAGATTAGGCCTATCTGAAATAGGTGGATGTATGACTCTCAGTTAGGTCATACTTTATTATTTTAATGTGCAAATGTAGCAGTTTATATACCCTGCATCCTTGCGATGCTCTCGTATGAGAATTCAGAAGAATTCATTTATCGTATTGGTATTCGTTAATCGATAGCAATGATAGTATGCTTGGCCTATCTGTAATAGGCATGTGGATGACCCGCCTTTAGGGTCATGCCTCCCCATTGCTAAGTGTGAGAACTTAACTACCTTTCCCTGCATCCGAGTGATGCATCTGTATGGAAATTCAAGAGAATTCATTAGCATTGTATTTGCTAGATGATTATAGTTGATCCTTGATGATGCTTCTCCCCTACCTCGTATCCGCGTTGAAGCTACCCGGCGTTGGAGCTATCCTGGATTCTGCCGCTACATCATAGGAGGCCCAATGTGTATTTCAATACCCTTGTGGCTTCGTACCTATCTTGGAAGGCTGTCAGGAAGAGGGCTACCCGGGAGAGGGCTACCGGAAGGTTAAGGGAGTTAGCGAGTTGATTTCTAGATGATTATAGTTGATCATTGATGATTGTATTGTGAGCGTGGCATGCTTCTCCCCTACCTCGTATCCGCGTTGAAGCTACCCGGCGTTGGAGCTATCCTGGATTCTGCCGCTACATCATAGGAGGCCCAATGTGTATTTCAATACCCTTGTGGCTTCGTACCTATCTTGGAAGGCTGTCAGGAAGAGGGCTACCCGGGAGAGGGCTACCGGAAGGTTAAGGGAGTTAGCAAGTTGATTTCTAGATGATTATAGTTGATCATTGATGATCGTATTGTGAGCGTGGCATGCTTCTCCCCTACCTCGTATCCGCGTTGAAGCTACCCGGCGTTGGAGCTATCCTGGATTCTGCCGCTACATCATAGGAGGCCCAATGTGTATTTCAATATCATTGTGGCTTCGTACCTATCTTGGAAGGCTGTCAGGAAGAGGGCTACCCGGGAGAAGGCTACCAGAAGGTTAAGGGAGTTAGCGAGTTGATTTCCTTTCTAATAGTCTCATGTCACCTTAGGGATGAAGGTGATGATGGGGTTAGAGTGCTTTCTCCCATATCGTCGTGCGTCGAAGATTTCGAGCGTTGAAGCTATCCTGGATAGTGCCACCACATCATAGGAGGCTCAATGTGTATTTCAATACCTTGTGGCTTCGTACCTATCTTGGAAGGCCGCCAGGGAGAGGGCTACCGGATGATGCAAGGCATCGTAACGTATTATACATCGATGTAGATAATCTTTGAAGTGTTGTACTAGTTTGAGATACTACACATCACTATTAATGAATTAATTGCTTTTCAAGAGTCCTAGGAGTTCCCCTTCGGGTCAAGGGTGAGGTGAGGTGAGGTCACATCTCCACGTGACATGTATCGGTTGGGGTTCTTCCGCATATATTTTTCCTTATAAGAGCAATGTGCTTAATATTATACTATATTTATAGAGCGTGGATTCTTGCCACTCACTGAGCTTGTAGCTCACCCCTCGTGTGTTATTTTTCACCAGGGACTGGGTTGGTGTGGAGCTAGAGCATCTATCTGGCGTGGTTCGTGCGTAGAGTATCCCACCTTTCGGTTAGCGAGTGCGAGGCTGTCAGCAATCCCATTTTCTTTGTGTATATACTGGTAATCGTGCGTGTTGCACATATGATTTTATTTAGGCTAGACTTGGACTCTCACAGGACAGTTATCGTGTATTCGGGTTTGTAATAATGTTTTTGATTTACAGACTAATTTGTATATTATACTTCCGCATCATTTCTTTTTATTGGCTACTACTTTCATGTAGCCTTGTTATCTTATTTGACCCATGTTGGTTATTGTATGATTGGTAATGCCTCGGGGCGTAACATCCTTGCCTGCCATCACCTCCTTGCCAGCCCTCGCCGCCAACGCCTCCTTGTTGAAAAATGTTGTTTGGGTGAAAAAAAATGGTGTTTCGACCGAAAAAATGTTGTCTGGGTCTTTGGTCCGAGAAACGGTGTTTCGGTTAAAACAAAGTGTTTTTTTATTATCTGTGAAAGGACATTTTTGGAAGTCTAAAAAGGGATATGATGGAATGGGTTAATTTGAACCTAGAAATAATGAGATTGGGTGATAGGGACCTAGAGAAAAGTAAAAAAAGTCAAGGGACCTAAAAATAATAGAGGGGTGGCTGTGATGACCTCTAGTTAATTTCTCCAAAATTAAATTAAATTAAATATAAAATTTAAATCTAACTTGGCGTGTCAACAAAAAAAAAAAAAGGGTGAATTGCCCAAATACCCCTACAGTCAACCCCCAATTATTAATGTGCCCCCACCTTTTAAAACAATTTTCTGTACTCCTGCAGCAAACACCTTTTTTTTTTCAACCCTTATCCCTTTAATTCTTTGAGCCCCACAAAATCGCAGTTCCCCACTGTAAGTGCATATATGTTTTTTGTAACTCGGAGAACATAAAATATTATTTCTGTAAATATTATTTTAACTTACAAAAACTAGAGAAAAATACATTAATGCATAACATTAATATATATGTGGTTCTTATATTGTCATGAAGTACACAGTTGTTGGTGTTTGATTTATTTGAGTGTTTGACTAATTGTTGCATCTTTAAATAATATGAACTGTATTTTTTTTTAATGATGTACGCTTATTAACTCAAAGGTGTAACAGTGGATTTGATTTCAACCAAAATGACATGAAGATGATCAGAGAAAATACATCATCTCAGTTAATTAGAGTAGGAAAAGAACATCGGAATGCAAACATTTGACAAGTGTTTTGATGTATTTACTGTGATGATAAAATATTTTTAGGTGTTATGTATTAACGTATGTTTCTCTAGTGTTTTGCAAGTTAATATTTTTACATGACATGCATAATAATGCACTTACAGATAATATTTACATAAATTACATTTGCGTTCTGAAAATTACAGAAAACATAAATGCACTCACAAGGGGAAAACTGCAATTTTGTGGGGCCGGGAAAATTAAAAGGATGAGGGTAGAAAAAAAATTAAGTGTTTGATGTAGGAATACATAAAAAAAAATTTTCAAAAGGTGGGGTGGGGGGCACATGAATAATTGAGGGTTGACTGCCGGGTTATTCGGGCAATTAACCAAAAAATTTCCTTGAAAAAAATCCAACTCGCGTGTCCACTTGCTTACTGAAAAGACATTTGTAATATTTATGTTTTAGGGGTATGTCATCAACTACTCTTTCTTCAACAAAACGATTATACATATTATATAAGATTATACATATTATATGACTGATAATTTTCAACCAAAATAAAATATAATGAAAAATTAAAATCTAATATGGCGCGTTAACCAAAAAATTTAAAAGGTCCTTAAAAAGTGCGACTCGCATGTCCACGTATAGATCATAGATTATAAATTTTCTTATAACCAGCTGATCACATTTTGTTGAAGCCGTTGAAAAACAGAGAATATGCAATTATGGATTTTTGTTAGAATAAATTGTTAAAAGGTCTTTAATAATTGTCAAAAATATCCCTTCCAAATATAGAAGTTAAATTTAATTTTTCTTTAATAAAAGAATGTGGCTTTACTAATAAAATGATAATGACCCACTTATCATCCATTAACATTAAATAATATGTAAAAAAATTAATGAAATTTTAGAATCTACGTTAATTATAAAAATAAAACTTGAAAGGTAAAAATATAGAACTTGATCTCTATCAATAAAAAAACACAATTACAATATTCCAGCTATAATCTAAATTTTATAAAGAAAAAAATTACAATATAAAATTTTAATTTTACATGAGTTGTCTCAAATTTATGGAAAATGAAAGGAATATTTAGAGGAGTTGAAAATACTTGTCCTTGGTAAATAAAGTGAAGGGTAATAATGTTTAACACATTTAAAGAAAATAATAATCCATAAGTTATAATATGAAAAAACACCTTAACCCAGTTGATAAATTGTGACTTTTTAAAGCTGTTTTTAATTTAAATAAATTTCAATAAGTTTAAACAAACATACAATAATTGTTTATTCTAAACTAAAAGCTATAATCTGGTGGTTATAAATTTTAACAAATATGTACATTGTATCATCAAAATCAGTATGTGCAGTTGCTGTCAAAGTAGGGTTGTTGGGCTGTCGCACAAGGAACAAGCCTTTCCTTTCATAAACTATCTGTTCTACTTAACATTACGCGGTCACATTATGTGTGTGTCTTATGTGTGTGTGTGCGCGCGCACACACATATATAACATTCAACAAATATAAAGTAGAACAGAAAATTAAAATCTAATCTGATGTGTCAACAAAAAAATATCCTTAAAACAGTCCAACTTGCATGTCCACTTGCTTATAGAAAAGTCATTTGTAATATTTATGTTTTAGAGGACGTCATCAACTACTCTTTCTTCTATAGAAAGATTATATATGTTATATGACAAATAAATTTCAACAAAAATAAAATTAATTTAAAATTTAAAAATGGCGCGTTAACCAAAAAAATAAAAAAAGTCCTTAAAAATTGCTTGGTTGGATTAATGTTATATTGAATACTTTTTTTTATGACTCTTTTAATGATCTGCTTTATTTGATTAATTTTTTACATTGTATATATATGTGGTAGATGTTGAAATAGGTTCATACAGAGATAACTTCAGTTCACGAGGTAAAAAAATATAAATATTATTTCCATGTTTTATTATTATTATTATTATTATTTCAATGACTTTTTTCATTTATTTATTTTTAACACTTCTGCATGCAATTATAGGTAAGGTGTGGTTATCCTTATGTATCTTCTACTTTTGTTCTGCACCGTCAATAACTAGGTATAAGTGTTAGTTGTTTTAATTAATTTTTTTTATAAGTTCCTCATATTCATACCATATTTAAAAAGCGAACATCAAAATTCATTATTCATATTAAATAATAATGTCTTAAATTTCATTTTTTTTTATTGTTTTTCTTATATGTTATAGTTTTAATTATGGGGACAACAAATAATAGATGTTATCAATGTCTTCATTGAAAAGTGTTTAACTTAATGAGTCCTAGGTGAAATCCTAAGATAGATAGCTTCTTGGCACAACTGTTTTTTTTCTAAAACAAATTAAAGTTTTCCAAAATAATTTGAAACTGATTTTCAAAGAAAAAAAAATTTAAACAATTGATCTCATAAAAGCAAACCCCAATAAAATAGAAAAATGAAAAAAAAATCTATATCTATACTAATATAAAAAGTAAGAGTTGAGGGGAAACATTTCAGTCATAATCCATTGAATTAATTAAAAAAATAAAATTATAGCTATCAACAAATATTATGTAATGTGCTAGATTTTATTTCATAAATTAGATTTTATCTCACAAAATATGATTTAATATATGCTAGATTTTATCTCACAAACTACATTTTATCTCACAAAATATAATTTTTTAAAATAAATTGAATATTTTTTATAATTATATCATCCATAAACAAATCTTATCAAATTTATATTACATTTTATTTAACTGAATATTTTTCAAAATTTATATAATCCATTAACAAATCTTATTCAATTTATAATAGATTTTATTTAAAAAAATGTCATAAAATCAGTTTAAAATTATTCATAATATTTATTATCTTATTTTGAATTTATTTTAAGTAGTAATTTCTGGTCAAATATGAGTTTAAACTTTTGATCTCATTTTTCATCATGAAATAGTTATATTTTTGGAAAAAATTATTTCATAGGCATAAATATATATTGACAATATATTTCTAATTATTTATTGATCACCCCAATCAAAGTTATGCTTGGAATGTTATAAATTTTAAATAATTTTAGAAATAATATAACTATTGGTCAAGTTTAATATCTGAACTAAAATTTTAATGATTTATAATATAAAGTTTTATTAACGAGTGCCTTTAGGGGATTTGTTAACCCATATTTATTACTAATGTTTTAGGCAACTCAACAAATCTAATCATAATATGAATAAATAAATTAAAAGATTTTTTTTAAATACCAATAATATCTCTAATAAATTCACCACTTTTTTTCTTCTTCCCTCCAATACCCAATTTTTTCTCTCATCTCCCACAAAAGTTTCATATGAAAATGTAAAAATATACATTTTCTTTCATTTTTGTTCTTATCTCATATCTCATATGATTGTGGTACTTGTTTTATTTATGTTGCTTATGTGAAAATATTTTTTGTACGGTATATAATGTAATTTCTTTTTATTCTTTGTTGATTTAATCTTTTATTTTAAATATTTATTTGTTTTTTTAACATTTGCATTTATTTCATTATATTATGAATAAATGGCCTTGCATACTTCCGGATTCGGTCGGTGCTTCACATCAAATCGATGTAGACGGATTCGTGATAAATGGAAAAAAAGTCGTGCTTTGTAATTTTGTTTATGGAGTATATGCTGAAATTTAACTTTTATGTAAGTCATTATAGTGGGTTGGTATTGTAGATTGTACATGAAAAATTTATTAATAAAAAATAAATTATAAGAAACACATGTAAAACAAAAAGTTGATTTAATTAAAAAAAATTGGGTATGAGAGGAAAAATTGGGTGTGGAAGGGAAGAAGGAAAAATATGGTGAATTTATTAGGGGTATTGTTGGTAATTTAAAATATCTTTCAATTTATTGATTCACATTATAATTAGATTTGTTGGGTTGCCTAAAAATTTAGTAATAAATGTGGGTCACATATGTCCTAAGGACACTCGTTAACAAAACCCTATAATATAATAGGAATTGTATGTGCATCATATGACATGCCTATATATAACCTTGAATCCCCAATTTACATTTTTTAATATTTTTTATTTGTAAAGGTTAACAATGTTTAAAACATTTGATTTATTTAAATGTAGGTATTATTTCATTGTATTAATTACATACTTAAAATTCATTAGCTACTGATTTAAAAATTGATAAGTATGGGTGAATTGAATATTTTAAGATTAATTTAAAATAAAATTTAAGATGCAGATTAATTAAAAATATTATTTTAAATTATAATTACTTATGGATTGTAAGATATAGGTAAATAATATTTAAGTAAATAAAAATTTAGATATTTAATATAAGGATAGGATAATGATTAGTAAGATATAGCATCATAAAAAAATAGTTTAAGATTGATAAATTATGGATAATTTTATATATTATATGATAATATTTGTATATTAAACTAAAATAGATAATATCTATTCATTAAAATAGATAATTGGATTTACATATATTTTTAATAGGTATTTTTAGTTTTAAGTCCCCGTAAACTATAGGATTTAGCAATCGATCCCTCACTTCTTCATATATAGGTTTTAGTCCCTACATTTAAATGATATGTTCCTATTTAGTCCCTGGAGAGACTTATATATTCCTAAATTATTTAGTTTGCTTTTTAATCCCTGAGAGGGACCTATTCCTAAATTATCATTTAAATGTAGGGACTAAAACTTGAATATGAAGAAGTGTGAGATCGATCATTAAATCCTATAGTTTACGGGGACTTAAAATTAAAAATCTCTTTTTAATATTATTTATATTATAAATATTGAAATTTGCTCTGGTTATTATTTATATTTTCAATGACCGTATTCATTCATGTCATCTCCAAGACATGAAATCTATTGGACATACACTCTCGTGGACCAACCTGCAACAACAACGTATATCTTCTCGTCTGGATCGCAGACTCATCAATTTGCTCTGGTTATCATCCTTTCCTGACGGCTATACCCATTCTCTTGAACCTGGGCTCTCTTATCATGCTGCTATGCTTGTGCATCTCTCCCCAGAGATAACTTCAGGCCCCCGTCCTTTCAAATTTTTTTCTATTTGGACACTGATAGGGGAACACCTTCTCAAAGAGGAGATGTAACCTTCTATAGAAGATAATCTCGCCACTCCAATCGGATCGGTCCGATCAAACGTAGAGGATAAGAGAACACTCGCCACCTCCTACGGATCGTCGATCAACAAAAGAAGATAAGAGAAACTCTCGCCACTTTCAACTTGTTCACAATTAGATTGCAAGAAGAAAGATAAGAGAGAAAGTTTGCACTAGAGAGAATCCACTCTTAGGCTCACTTTGTAGAGAATATTTTTAACTAAACTTGACTTCCTTTCCATTCAACTTTGAGAGTTTATATAGGCCAAGGGAGGGGACAAGTCTCATAAAGATCAACAATTTTCTATGTTGACTTGTCCCATTCCCATACCTTGAAAACACAATTACATTTTTCAAAACATTGACCACAAATTACAAGACTTTGTTCCAATTCCAAAACATGGGAATGGAACAATACAATTTTCAAGACATTAACTTTTTTGAAAACATAAAACAAGAGCTTGGAAATACCAATATCAACAACCAAAGTGGTCAAGTCAACAACCACTTTCTTCAAAACCAATTTGGTGGGATTGGGATGCAAAGGGAGTTAGATGCTCCTGCATCAGGTTCCCCCGGTTGAGAAAAACTCGCCCTCGAGTTGGAGTCAATATAGGGTTGCAAATCCGCCACATTGAAGGTTGGTGACACGCCATATTCTTCTGGGAGATCGATCCTGTAAGCATTTTCTCCAACTCGCTTAAGGATACGAAAAGGACCATCAGCTCGATCTTGCAATTTCCCAAATTTTCCATGCGGGAATCATTCCTTGCTTAGATGAACCCACACTAAGTCACCTTCCTGAAAAGAGATAGCACGACGATGGTTATCGACTGTTTCTTTGTATTTTTCATTGCTTCTCCCAATCTTGACTCGAACTTGCTCATGAAGTTTTTTAATGTGCTTGGCCCAAGCGTCCGCATCACCACTAAATCGATTGGTCACTGGGAGAGGCACCAAATCCAAAGGGCTGATTGGATTAGCACCATAAACAATCTCAAAAGGACTGGCTCCCGTGGATTTGCATTTGGAACAGTTGTAAGCAAACTCCGCTTGAGGCAAGACAATGTCCCATTGCTTCTTGTTACTCCCCACAAGGCTTCGTAAGAGACTTCCCAAGCTCCGATTAACCACCTCCGTCTGCCCATCTGTTTGGGGGTGATGAGAAGTGCTAAATTGTAATTCTGTACCCAACTTCCTCCATAAAGTTCGCCAAAAGTGTCCAACGAACTTTGGATCGCGATCAGAGGTTATAGTCTTTGGCACACCATGGAGCTTGACTATCTCTTGGAAGTAGATGTCCGCTATTCGAGAAGCATCATATGTTTTGTTGCATGGGACAAAATGAGCCATCTTAGAAAATCGGTCTACCACCACCATGACCGAATCTTTGCCACGTTGGGTGCGAGGAAGACCCAAGACAAAGTCAATGCTGACTTCAAGCCATGGAGCATCTGGAATGGGAAGTGGAGTGTATAAGCCAGTATTTTGAGTGCGACTCTTCGCCAAATGACAAGTACGGCAAAGATGAATATGACGCATCACATCCTTCATCATCCTAGGCCAAAAGAAATTGGCCTGAACGAGCGCGAGCGTCTTGTCCCGCCCAAAATGTCCACTAAGTCCTCCTTCATGACGCTCCTTGATAATGGCTTCTCGGAGGGAGCTCTCAGGGATGCACAAAAGATTCCCTTGAAAAGGAACCCGTCTTGGATGTGGTAGTCTCCGCTAGGACAATTGCACCAAATATCTCCAAAAAAGTCATCTTTTTCATACAAATCTTTAATGAATTCGAAGCCTACTACTTGAACATGCATAATGGCGAGTAAATGATACCTTCGGCTGAGAGCATCGGCCACTTTATTAAGGCTTCCGGATTTGTGCTTGATGGAGAATGAGTAGGATTGCATAAATTCCACCCATTTCGCATGACGAGTATTCAGCTTGTGTTGACCATTGATGAATTTCAAAGCCTCATGATCGGAGTATAAGATGAACTCCTTGCTTATGAGGTAGTGCCGCCAATGTCGAAGGGCCTGAATGATAGCATAAAACTCCTTATCATAGGTGGAATAGCGCTTCCGGGCCTCATTTAACTTTTCGCTAAAGAACGCGATGGGTCTTCTTTCTTGGCTGAGTACGGCACCGATCCCAACATTGGAAGCATCACAATCCACCTCAAAGACCTTTTCAAAGTCTGGTAAAGCAAGAATTGGAGCATCTGTCATTTTTTCTTTGATGAGTGCAAAACTCTTTTCTGCTTCTTCGGTCCATTGAAAATGTCCGCCCTTAAGACAATCGGTAATGGGAGCAATAATGGAACTGAAACATCGAATGAAACGTCTGTAGAAAGTAGCCAACCCATGGAAACTTCGAATGTCATGGATGTTGCGTGGAGTCGGCCAACTCACAATGGCCTCTACTTTCTTCGGATCCATCTTGATGCCTTCTGAAGAGACAATATAGCCCAAGAAGATAAGGCTATTTGAGAAAAACTCGCACTTCTTTAGATTGATATAGAGCTTCTCCCTTCGAAGGACCTCAAAAATTTGGCGGAGATGCTCATAATGAAGATCATGGTCCTTACTATAGATGAGAATATCATCAAAATAGACCACCACAAACCGCCCAATGAATGGTTTGAACACTTGGTTCATGAGTCGCATGAAGGTACTAGGCGCATTAGACAATCCGAATGGCATGACTAACCACTCATATAGTCCTTCTCGCGTCTTGAAGGCGGTCTTCCATTCATCACCTGGTCGAACACGGATTTGATGATATCCGCTCCGTAAATCTAGCTTGGAGAAGACTCGCGATCCCGCCAAATGATCCAACATGTCATCGAGGCGTGGGATAGGAAAGCGGTATTTGATAGTGATTTTATTCACCGCTCTGCTATCCACGCACATGCGCCACGAGCCATCCTTCTTGGGAACCAAGAGTGCTGGAACGGCACATGGACTAAGGCTTTCTCGGACCATTCCCTTGTTGATATACTCATTCACTTGGCGTTGCAGTTCCTCATGCTCCTTTGGGCTCATTCGATATGCCGCCTTGTTGGGTAGAGTAGCACCTGGCATGAGATCGATGCAATGCTGGATATCCCGCATTGGTGGTAAACCCGATGGGATCTCTTCTGGAGAAACATCGGCAAACTCCTTGAGCATGGGAAAGACCTCGGGAGGAAAAGAGGCATTTTCTTCATTTGTCTCCTTCACCACGAGTGCATAAGCTTCTTGGCCTTCATGTATCTTGTGATCTATCTCCGTCTTTGTGAGGAAGCTACTTCCCTCCCCCTTAACAGGTTTAGGAGCGCTTTCTACTCGTGAAGGCCCCAAGATAACCTTCGTGCCATCCTTCTCGAAGGTGTAAGTATTTTTGAACCCATCATGGATGACTCTTCGATCCCATTGTCAAGGCCGACCCAGGAGAAGATGACAAGCATCCATAGGAACAACATCACACCACACATCATCCTTGTATTTTGAACCAATAGAAAAAGAGACAAGGCAACGTTTAGACACATTCATCTCATTTCCTTTTCGCAGCCAACAGAGCTTGTAGGGATGAGGATGTGACTCCGTCTTGAGATTGAGACTTTTCACCATTTTTGAGGAGACAACATTCTCACAGCTTCCGCGGTAGATGATGACGTCGCACACCTTCCCATATGTTGTGCATCGGGTGTGAAAGATGTTCGGACGAAGCCATCGATCATTATCTTCGGTGTGAGATAAATTCATGTTCCTCTGGATGACAAGTGCCTCCCCATGATCACTATAAGTGACCTCTTCCTCTTCATCATCTGAAGGATATTCGTCGTAGATCGGAGGAAGACTCCAATCTATGAAGTTTTTCGGGGTCTCCTTGTTGGTAAAAGGATAAGAAACCTCAATTTCTTCGAACTCCATTGACATGAGATTATGTCAACTGGATCGTCTCGCAACAACGTCGCAAGATATCACCTAGATGCTCTGATACCAAATGATAGGGGAACACCTTCTCAAAGAGGAGATGTAACCATATATAGAAGATAATCTCACCACTCCAATCGGATCGGTCCGATCAAACGTAGAGGATAAGAGAACACTCGCCACCTCCTACGGATCGTCGATCAACAAAAGAAGATAAGAGAAACTCTCGCCACTTTCAACTTGTTCACAATTAGATTGCAAGAAGAAAGATAAGAGAGAAAGTTTGCACTAGAGAGAATCTATTCTTAGGCTCACTTTGTAGAGAATATTTTTAACTAAACTTGACTTCCTTCCCATTCAACTTTGAGAGTTTATATAGGCCAAGGGAGGGGACAAGTCTCATAAAGATCAACAATTTTCTATGTTGACTTGTCCCATACCCATACCTTGAAAACACAATTACATTTTCTAAAACATTGACCACAAATTACAAAACTTTGTTCCAATTCCAAAACATGGAAATGGAACAATACAATTTTCAAGACATTAACTATTTTGAAAACATAAAACAAGTGCTTGAAAATACCAATATCAACAACCAAAGTGGTCAAGTCAACAACCACTTTCTTCAAAACCAATTTGGTGGGATTGGGATGCAAAGGGAGTTAGATGCTCCTGCATCAGACACAACATCCTTCTTTTTTGCAAGTTGTTCAAGAGGCTTGGGGCATTCCCATCAATAGCACTCCCTAATATCGTCTCGCTAAAAAACTTCAGAATGTCAAGTTTTCTCTAAAAGCTTGGAATCGAGATTCTTTTGGCAATGCTCAGAGTAAAGTTAAAGAAGGCAGGAGATCTCTTGATCGTTTTCAAGCTGCTCTTCACCAAAGCCCTCTTGATCCAACTCTCATTCTTCAAGAACATGAGGCCCGAACTAAGTACTTGCAACTTCTTGCTGAAGAGGAGTCCTTCATCGGACAAAATCAAGGCAAAATTCCATCCAGCTTGGAGATAGTAACTCCGCCTTTTTCTGTGTTGTTATTGCCTCACGCAAAGCTCACAACACTTTACGAAAAGTGAAGAAGCCTGATGTAACTCTCTCTAATAATCCTGATGATATTAAGGTTGAAACCATCCATTTGTTTTCTCAGCTCTTAAACAGAGAAAGCCATTTGGAGGTGCCAACTTTCACTTTTCCATCTCGTTTATCAAATCATGATAATGCTTCCCTCTGTAGACCAGTGACTGCAACAGAAGTTTGGGCAATTCTCAGAGGCATGAAAAGTTTGAGCAGCCCAGGTCCAGATGGCTTCTCTGCTGCCTTTTCAAGGCAACTTGGCACCAAATCAAGGATGATGTAGTTGCTGCCATATAGTCATTCTTTGAATCAGGGGAACTATTGAAACAAGTTAATGCCTCATTCATTGCTTTGATTCCAAAGTCTTCTACTGCAGATTCATTGGATCAATTTCGTCCCATTTCCTTATGCAATACAATTTATAAGCTTATCACTAACTACAGGCATCAAGACTACAAGATTATCTGTCGCATCTCATTAGTCATTATCAGACAGCATTTATAAAAGGTAGAAAAATCTCTCATAGTTCCTTGCTTGCTCATGAACTCTTCTCCATCCTGCACAAGAGCAAATCCATTGGTCGCACCTGCCTTAAAATGGATCTCTCAAAGGCTTTTGACTCAATCCAATGGCCTTTTCTCCACAAAGTCATGGAAGGAATGGGATTTTGTGAGAAATGGATCACATGGATCATGCAGTGTGTCCAAACTCCCAAGGTCTCCATCCTAGTCAATGGCTCTCCATGCGGGTTTTTTCTTCCTCCAATGGACTTCGGCAAGGTGATCCTTTGTCCCCACTTCTTTTCGTAATTGGAATGGAAGCTCTTTCCCACATGATCAACTCAGCCATTGAAGAGGGACGCCTGGGCAAGTTTGTTAAAAGCAAGCTCAATGTCTCTCACCTTGCTTTTGCGGATGACCTCATGGTTTTCACCGACTCCAGCTCCGAATCAGCCCTTGCACTTAAGACCCTTTTTGAGGACTTCTCCCACTGGTCAGGTCTCCATCTTAACACCTCCAAAAGCCAGCTTTTTTATGGGGGCCCAATTAACCCAATCTTCATCCAGATAATGGAGATTCAGCCTTCACATACTTCTAGTACTTATCTTGGGGTTCCTCTCAAGGCAGGTGCATTGACTCACTCTCTTTGTCGACCTATTGTTTAGAAGTTGATGAAAAGAACTCAGGCTTGGCAGGGTCGACTCCTCTCATTTGCTAGATGGCTTGAGCTTGTTCGCACTGTTCTTAACAATTTTCACATATATTGGATGGCAGCATTCAAGCTTCCTATTCGAACAGTGAAGCTCATTCAAAAACATCTTCGGGATTTCGTTTGGAACAAGCAGAGGTCTTCTCATCATGTCAGTTGGAACCAAATATGTTCCCCGATCTCGGAAGGCGGCTTAGGACTTAAACGGACCAATGAATGGAATGAAGCAGCATTGGGGTCTCGATTTTGGGAAGTGGTGATAGGAATGGATTCTATGTGGGTCTCTTGGGTGCGCTTGCGATATCTTAAACTCACCACCATATGGGCATCCAATGCTGGGTAGTCCTCATCCTCAGGTTGGAGGAATATAGCGGCTTGTGAAGTTGGATAAAGCAGAGCATTGATATGTTGATTTTCTCAGGTTGCTCTGCCAACTTGTGGCATGATCCTTGGATCATGGACTCCCCTCTCAAAGAGCTCATTCCTATTTCTTGTCAATGGGGCTCGCCGAGAAGCACTCTTGTTTCCAAATTCCTAGCTGATGGATAATGGTCCAAGCCATCTTGATGGCCCGTGAATGCCTTGAGCGTCTAGGATGATATTTCTTCACTACAAGCGGGGGGGAGGGAATCACCCAGATCTCCTTATATGAAAACCTTCTAAGTCTGGGGGATACTCCACTAGACCTGGTTGGGAATCCGTTCGAACCAAGCTCCCGACTGTGCTTTGGGGAGATTGGGTTTGGGACCCTGCACAGCTCCCCCGCCACTCATATTCTCTATGGCTGGCTCTTTTGGGCAAACTTCCAACATCCATTCATCTTCAGCAGAAGGGAATTGTGACTGATCTTATATGTAAACTTTGTTTGGAAAGTCCTGATGAAGTCAACCACCTATTCTTTCACTGTGGGTTCTCTTCCTACATTTGAAAATCACTGTTGTCCAAGCTAGGACTCCCAAGAGCTTCATGTAGAACACTTCTTGATTGGATTCTCTGGTTGGATAAACTTCCCATTCGAGGTATTGTGAAGAACATTGTCAAAGCTACATTGGCTTCTGCAGTGGGTATAATTTGGAGAGAACGATGTGTTCGAATCTTCCGATCCAAATCCAAACCCAAGTCCATGCTCTTAAAGGACATCATCAGGGGCGGAACCAGGGGGGGCGGGTAGGGGCCCAGGCCCCCCCCCCCCCCCCCCCCCCCCCCCCCAAGGTTCAACAGCTAATTAATACATGCATGGGCATGTAATGAACAATGAAAAGGCTTTTGCATATAGACCCCTCAAAAAGTTTATATTGTTCCCCTATTCCCATCAACACCTCTCAAAAGGGTTTGAATTTTATATCAATGCCCTTTTGAGGGGTATTTTTGCATAATGGAAATTATTACATTTTTGCATGAATACCTTTTTTAATATCATTTAGGAATAATTTAAATCATTTTAAGGGAATATAGCTTCAAATAGTAATTCACTGTGATTATTTTGATAAAATGAGATTTTTCAGGGGTATATACAAAAAATCCTAATAGAAATGATGGGCTTGAATTTAAAAAATGTTACAAGCAGTTTTATTTGCTTCCCGGTTAGTATGCATAAATTTGATTTTGTAGAAATGTATACTTATATAATAAAGATAATAAAGTATATTATATTTTATATAAACAACGCACATGCTTACATGCAATAAATGCATATATTTTATTTACGTTTTCAGTAGTGTTTACGAAGATAGTGGAATATATACTGCGTCAACTAATTCAATATATAACATTAGACATGACAAATGAAAATAGGTTGTAAATGGACTCATAGTATTATAGCTCATTGAAAATTCGAGTCATGAGTCTTTTTTTATAATATAATTGTGAAAAGCTTTATTTTTACGGGAATATTGGTATATGATTTTGAGAGATTGAAAAATCAGTCATTTTTATGTTTTAATGATTTTTTTGTTTATTTTGATTTTTCATCATACTATGTGAGTCTTTTACTTTTTTTGGAAGTTAGGTTTTAAAATTTATTTTCAAAATTTAGGTTTAAAGGATATCCTTCTATGTTTTTTGATTAATAATCTACTTCATATTCATTTTTTATATTTTTGAAGCTTCATTTTTTTTATTTTTTTTATGGGAATAATGAGACTTTAAGATTTTTTTAAAAAATAAGTAAAAAAATAAAATTTTATATGAATCGATCATCACCGTTACTTCAAGGACTCGATTATTGTCCAATTATCTTAATTTTATCTTAACTTATCATATATTTATAATTATTATTTTTTATTATCTTATTCATTCTCCTTTTTCTTTGGCCCCCTTGCTTTAATTCCTGGTTTCGCCCCTGGACATCATTGACACAGTTCGATCACGAGTTATGCATTCACGGCTCAATTGTGATCCTACTGCGGAGACAGAATATATCTCCACACACTTTGGCATATACATTCCTGCGCATAAGTACATGGCGATTACCTTTTCATGGTGTCCACCTCCTCCAGGCTGGGTTAAATGTAATTCTGATGGTTCTCTTACCTCGGATAGAGCAGGACATGGCGCATTGGTTCGGGACTCGACTGGAAACTTTGTTGTTGGTGAAGCAGCGCAAGTCCCTTTGGCGAGTATCAATCATTTGGAACTCATGGGTGTCAAACAGGGGATCTGTTTATGCATCCAACGTCACTTCCGCAAGGTGATTATTGAGACAGATTCGTCAACAGTTTGTGCATGGATCCAAGGTCAGGGTTTGGTTCCATGGAGGTCCAAAAGAGTTTTCCTTGAAACCATGGATCTTCTTGACTCGTTGGATGAATGGAGTATTCAACATGTCTATCGAGAAGCCAATGTACCAGGTGATCTCTTGGCAGCACGCATGACATCCCCTGGTTGCTCTCTGTTTTTTCCTCACACGGTCTGGACTAAATTGGCAGCGGCACTTCTTAGAGACAGGGCAGGCCCAACATTCACACGCATTCTTCATGACCCTTCTCTTGATCAAGTTGATAGCCTCAATGATTAGCTTCTAATCTTCTCCTATGCTGGTTCATTGTGATGGCCTTTGTTAGCCACTTCTGGGTATCTTTTGGCCTGTAATTTCTTTGTAAATTTGTTCCACATGTACAGCTTTTAACATTGAAATAGAACTCACTTACTTACCAAAAAAATATATTTAAATTTGAATTAAATAAAAAATTAAGATTACAATTAAATAATATTTCTGTTTTGTCACATGGATAAATTAAAATAGATTTAAATTGTTTAATTATAAACTAATAAATTACGGAGAAACAAATTCATCTTCTTCAAAGATGATTGGTATTAATTGAATTTGATTAGATTTAGATCTTTTGAAATATATATTCTTACATTAAATTGATGAAATAATTGTTAAAAAAAAAAGATATTTATCTTACAATGTGTAATCTAATTTTCAAATATAAAATATTCTTATCTAAATTAATTTTATTTTAATCATATTTGGAAAAATTGAAACTATATGTGAAATTTAGCACACCAAATTTAACCATATAAATTTAATTATATGTTTTTTATTAAATTAATGTGATATAATACAACATACAAATGCAAATATATTTTTTGATGATGATGATGATGATGATGATAATTATTATTATTATGACATCTACATTGATCTTTTTATTAAAAATATGAATTTAACACTTAATTTTTTAATAATAATAATAATTAATGAGCATAAATAATGTTAAAACAAATTCACTTGTGATGCCCATGTGCCTTAGCTAGTTAGTATAAAAAAGATGAGACCGTTAACCTAAGGTATAACAATTTTTTTATCAATAATATCTAGCGTTTGTTGAGAATTGTGAGTTTTGTTTTCAGGATCAACGTTGTTGAATCTTTTTTATAATTTCACGTTAGTTTTCCACAATGTGATAGAGTAATTTTAGGTTGAACACCTGGTTTATGCAAGTAAAGACTTGTTCTCTATGCGGCAGTCGAACTACCCTACTTTTACAGCAAACTGTGCATACTGATTTTGACAACTCCGTATGTGCACATGCGAGTTGGACATTTTAAGGACTTCTTAAATTTTTTGGTTAACACGCCAGATTTTGTGAACTTATTATATTTTTTTAATTTTTAATTTTTTGGTTAACGCGCCATATTAGATTTTAATATTTTATTATATTTTTTTCCTTTTGAATGCTATCTGTTATATAATATACATAAACTTTTTTTTTTTTTTTAGAAGAACGAATAGTTGATGACTAACCCTAAAACATAAATATTCCAAATGTTCAAAAAGCAAGTGGACATGCGAGTTGGACTTTTTTAAGAAAATATTTTGGTTGACAAGGCAGATTTTGTATTTTATTTTATTTTATTTTTATTAAAATTTATTTTTTTTATATATACAATGTGACAGCGTAATGTTAGGTTGTACATATGATTTATAGAAGGAAAGACTCCTATGCCACAACCAACAATCCCACTTTGACAACAAACTGTGCATTTTGACAACACAACATGTGGACATGTGCGTCGGATTTTTTAAGGACTTTTATAAATTTTACATTCGAGGTGGATTTTTTAAAGGAAATTTTTCGTTGACAGGCCAGATTAGATTTTAATTTTGTATTTAATTTATTTTATTTTTGTTGAAATTTATTATACACACACAATGTGACATCGTAATGTTGGGTTGAACAGCTAGTTCATGGAAGGAGACATATTCCCTGTGCCTCAGCTAGTTCAATATGATTGAGTGTGAATTTAGTCCTTATATATTTTCTTTTTTCTTTATCTATATTCTCTCTCACTCTCAATTCAGACATGTTTTATCCTGATTTTTTTGAAATAGAATTAGGATTACATTTTCTCAAAAAAAAATATGTGGACATGCAGGTTGGACTTTTTAAGAACCTTTTTATTTTTTTTAGTTAAAGTTCCAGATAAGATTTTAATTTTATTTTATTTTTGTTGAAAGTAATTTGTTATATAATATATATAATCTTTTGTTAGAAGAAAGAGTAGTTGATGACATACCTTAAAACATAATTATTACTAAAGACTTTTCTATAAGCAAGTGGACTTTTTAAAGACAATTTTTTGATTGACACATCATATTATATTTTAATTTTGTATTTTATTTTATTTTTATCGAAAGTTTAAAAATTATATATGTACGAAACATGGGTTAAAAAATAACTCCTATTCGACTTCTTTTGTACAATATATTTGTTTCAAAAACTATGTTATTCAATATGAATTTATGTATATACAGAATAATTAGGGGATCCAAGGTTATTTTTGTGTTTGATTGTGGATCCAATGTTAAATATAGGCTTGTAGTATGATATACTTGTATTTCAATTATATTAAATCATAATGTTTTTTGTTTAGATCTTAAACATGATCAACAATTAAATTATTTTTAAAATTATAACTTTTCAAGTATATCTATGATTGTAGTGAACTCATTGGAAAGATCTTTTCAATATATACTTATGCATTTGAAGTAGAATTTTCTAAAAAATGACTATTTCATTATGCAATGAGATCAAAAGTTAAAGCTCATAATTGACATGAAATTAGATATTTATCATTTAAAATAAATTCAAAATAAAATAATTTTTTTAACAAAATTAATAATCAAATGAATATTAAATTTAAGTTGATTTTATGAGATTTTGTTAAATAAGATCTAGTATAAATTGGATATGATTTGTAAATGGATTATATAAATAATAATAGTAAATCAAATTTTAGATAAAATATAGTTTGTGAGATAAAATCTTGCATATTACAAATATAAATTAGATTTATTTATGGATGTAGATGCATATTTAATTAATTTCAAAGGGTAAAATCAGCTATAATATTTCTCCCTCAACTCGTACTTTTTATAGTAGTATAAATATAGATAATAGAAACTTTAAAAAATTACCAACAATAGTAAAAACTGAAATTAGTTCTAACTAAATCTATGTGATCATAGACGATCCTCAGAATTGATAGTAATCAATTTTGATTTGTTATGAGAAAGGTATCACAAATCTAAAAATGAATAAAAATAGTAAGATTGCTAATTTGAAGCTCCTAATAAGGAAAAATAAAGAAATGTGCAAGACGACTATTCTTGAAGATTTTCTCAATAACTAATTTTAGTAAAATCGGCCACCCGTTCTACATAAAAAATAAAACTAGAACACGGAATGAGGTGATCTTTTTAATTTAAGGGTTTATGCAAAAAAACATATGAAAGATGGTGGCCCACTTTGTATCCCGAGTGGGGGCAAGGTTTCATCACTCAAAACCCATCAGTAAACATGAAAAAAACTTTCAATTTCTAATATAAAAAAAAAAGTACATAGAGATGACAGAGTTAACATGTGCACCGACTTTTGAAAAGATTTTTAAAAACAAATATTAAAATAATTTATCAAGTCACATCATATCCAATAAAAATAAATAAATAACAAGTAACCAATACTTGTGAGTCCTGTGACTTGTCTGATTTGTCTCGACATAACAAAATCAGAGGTCTCTCATCACTCATCAGCCTCAGAAACAAAGTCTCAAACATGGTAAAAACCAGAATCCGCAAACAGAGAGGTAAATAAACGAACCAGTAAAAGAAGGCTGATTTGTGAAGACTGAAGACAGCGTCGCCTGCGTCGGAACTCGGACGGCGGCGATTTGGGGGCAGGGCAGGGGAGGAGGCCGGACTCCGGAGGTGAATCAGTCGTCATAGGTCGGTGAGGGCCTTGAAACTTCTGTGATTTTTTTTTAAAACTAAAGAAGAAGATAAACAGTGATCCGAATAATCCGTTCCGTACGGATTTGGTACGGATTTTCCGAATATTCGTATGATCCGACGATTTAACGTATATTCGGCCGTTCTATTCGGGGCACCCCAAATCGATGAATTTCACCGAATATTCGGTGAAGTTTGCCGAACTTTGTTACTATGACTGATGCTTGGGGAGGATAGTTGGGGAAACGTTATACATCTCATCTGACGTCCCCTCCTATCCTTTCCCTCGCTTCCCCTTTTCTTTCATGTTTCTTTCTTGTTTTTCTCTTTTTTCCTCTCTTATATTCTTACCTCATTTCATACTTGTAACCTATTTATTTAAATTTTAATATAAATGATAGTAGCAAACTCTATCTTTTTTTCAAAATAATTTTTTTTTATAACCAATCAACATTGCATCCCTTCATCGTGCTGAAGATTAGACTAGGTCACTAGGACATCAAAGTCCATAATTGGACATGGTGGGAACATGCTCATGTGTCTTCAGACTTTTAGTTATTGTTTGAATATAGAAAAAGTGGCGGAATAAACTTGGATTATTTGGAATAGGACTTATTTGATTGTTTAGATTGAGTGAATAAACATGGATAAGAAACCCAGAATAATATGTTATAGACCAGTGTTGGAATTCCACCTTTTCCTTAGAATTAACTTATTCCAAGCAATTGCATAAGTGGAGACCACAATTTCATCAAAATTTAGAAATATATATTCCTCATTACACATATTATTCAACAACTTATCCAAATTCAATCAAATAACAAAAATTCATTATTATGTTTTCAATAAGAATGATTGAAAACATAATCAAACTGAAAACACAACCAAATAGAAAATGACTTATTACATATCTATCTGGTATAGTTATTTATCCTAGAATAATTCAATTCTCTATCCAAGCAGGAGCTTAGAACTTACAATAATGATTCACAGGCTCCATTTTACAGGCCTCATGTAGGCCCCATAAGGTGTCACAAGTGTAAATACTTATTTTACCCTTTCTATTTTTTTCAATAATTACTCCCCATAATCAAGGAGTTGGTTAGAATAACTGATGTGTCATTATTTTTAAATTTCTTTGGAGGATCAAAGGAGTTGGTTAGAATAACTGATGTGTCATTATTTTTAAATTTCTTTGGAGGATCAAATCCCATAATTTTTGGTAATTAATAGTCTTTTCTTTTTTCTTCTATAAGATGAAAAAATTAAAAACATGATCTGTCTGTCTGTCCATCTACGACTTCTTTTTTTTCTCCACCTAAAATAAAATTTGTATTTGGGTCACATTCGTTGTTTTGCATTTGTTACAATTTTTTATTATTGAATTTGATGTTAAATGTTAAATCCGATAACTCTTTTACAACAATTTTTTTAAGAACACATAGAACCAGATCTGAATGTTGTTTTGGAGGTTTTTCAAGTATTGATTTATTTTTTTTGGAGGACTGGAGGTTTTTCAAGCATAAATTTATTTTTGGAGGACCGGAGGTTTTTCAAGCATTGATTTTTGGAATTTTTGGAGTCTCTGATCAGATCGAAAATCATAATTGAATGATTGGATGTCGTTTTAAATGTATGTCGATTCAAGTGCATTTTTTGTTTGTTTTGCATTTGTTACAATTTTTTTATTGAATTTGGTGCTAGATGTTAAATCTGATAGCCTTAAATCTAGGACATTTGATATTTAAATTATTTAACAATTATATGTGGAAGTCGATTACATTGTGGAATGTAACTAACTTTTAATTGCTTTATATAAACAAAGTCAGTTACATTTATAAATGTAACTGACTTCTAATGCAATTTATTGTTAAAATTAAGTTACATTTTATAAATGTAACTGAATTTTATTCTGAACTCTAATTTTATACTGTGATTTGTGTTTCATTTATGCATTTATTGAAAAAAATTGTATCAATCACAAATACTTTGTTCGATGATTGGAATAAAAAAATTACAAATTAACAGCATTGTTAAAAAAACGTTGATTATTCCTTATCGCCATCATTTTCTGGTTGAATGAGAGGCGACAAACAAAAATTTGGTTTTTTTTTGTGTTTTTGATGAAATGAGTTTTTTGAATGATTTCAATTTTCAGTTTCCTTTTAAGAAACTCTAGAGTATTTGAATTTCGATCTCTATTTTCATAAATGTAATTAATGGTTTTTTTTTATTGGTTTTTTTTTTTAAATAGGTTTCTTGAAATGAATTGAATATGTTGATATGTTTTTCGAAAAAGGTGGAGATGGATTTAATGAGGGAGAAAATCGTGGGTTTTAAAAAAGGGTAATATTGTATTTTGCCTTCTTAACTTTTTTTTAAAAGTAAAAAAAAAAACAATCAATGAGATAATAACACCTCATGGGGTTTGTGAATGAAGCCTAAATAGTGGGGCTTGTATAGCAGAAGTCTTTTATTTAACAGGAAAATTATTGATTAACAAAAAAAAAAAACTTTAAATTAAACGCGCGTAAATGTCACTCTCATCCGAAGTTGACCGAAATCACCGAGCGCTTCATCTTCTTTGCACCATCACATTGGATCCACTTAAAGGATCTTCCATATCTGTAAACATTTCAATCTAGTCACAAGTCAACCAAGAAAGAGAAACTCTTGCTCCACAAAAAATGATCCGTTTTGTGTATTACAGGTTGGGCACACGTTGATTCCAATGGTGCAGAGTTCTTACTTCTTAGGGTGCGTTTGGTTGCGCGATTGCAAAACTGATTCTGCAGGAATCTGCGATTACAAACCTGATTCTGCAGGAAGCTCACTTTCTCAGCTTTTCGAAATCGCAGCTTTTGGGCACTATTTGCCTGCAATCGCTGGGTTTAAAACTGCGATTACAAAACTGTTTGGTTGCGCGATTGCAAACGCAGCTTCCTGTAATCGCAATCGCAGCGCAATCGCGCAACCAAACGCACCCTTAGAGGGAAACAAGGATGCCGATCTTCTTGGACAATGGATCAGTGTAAGTAGTCCTTCTTCTTCATTAGCATCCATGAACACAACTTTCCATCATAAAAAGAAAACACATTCATTTATGCTAAGGAACATAAATTTCTGGGGGAATCTACTTTTGTAGATCACAGATTGGGTGAACAATGATCCTATGGGCAGATCCCATGGAGGGGATCAACCATGTAGATGGTATTTTGCAGTCAGTTTTGCAATCGGTTTTGTAACCTCATACATTGAGAGTATATATTGCACTTTTATAGTATATGGCGTAAAAAAAATACATTAATGTATCTTAGTATATATTTTATTTCATATAACATCATGTACTTCAGTAGGAAAGTGTACAATTTTTTTTAAAAAGAAAACCGGTGCGGACTGCAATTGAGGCTGCACAAGGAGCCAGACATATCATTTTTCTTTTCGAAGAGATCATTGTACCCAGCCTCTGATTATTAGATTCTAATTGACCATCTTTATCTCTTACCCAAACTTATACCAAAATCTCATTAACAATTTTGAATAAAAGTTGTGAACTGAATTTATTAAGTCGGCAAACATCTCCCATCTCTTGAAAGAGGTCAAGGGATCAAATCTTGGGAAGCATCATTCTTAAAATAAAAAAGTTTCATTCGGTATGATGGGTCTCCAACTAATACTTTGCATTTTACTCGTATCTTTTTAAAAATATCCTATCTTCTCCCAATTATTCACTAATTTGGCCTAAAAAGGTCGTTGAAAAAATTTGGGTAAATTTTGGATTTCTGGGTAAATTTTTTAGTTTATCTTCATTTGATATGAATTTGGATCAAGAAGAGGTTTTTGTGTCGTTTTTACTTAAATTTAAATTTGATATTGATGTATGACAGATTTAAAGAAAAATCATTACATGATATTTAATTTCACATCAGCCGCAAAATATAGATATGAGAATGCATGTATGATAATTTACTATATTGGCAAATCTCGTCATTTGAAATAGTAATAGTCACCTTTATTTGTAAAATTTGAATTTAGGATTTTTAGGATCTTAGTAGGATTTTCATTATGTTCTTTTCTTATTTTTAATAGTTTCATAAATTTTCATTAGGAGTGTCTAGTATTTAGTGGCATATAAAATATTTAAATAATGATTATTTTATTAATTGTATGCTTTAGAAAACCAATCAATAAAAAAATTGGGAGGGGTTACTCCTCTCCACCTTTTTTTTTTCAAACCCACCACCTAGAAAACCTAGGGGAGGGAAAAGAGAAGAAGAGGGAGAGAGAAATATAAAGGAGGGTGGTGACCGGAGGGGATGGCGGGAAGGAGGCGGCGATGACCCCGCGGTTGGGTGCATGGCGGAGACCCTTGCGAAGGGTGGTGTGGAGACCTTCTTGATCGAGTGGAAGCTCGACAACAGCAAACCTTGCGACGGCGTGATCCTCCTCTACATGGTTGGCGAATTCGATCTCTCCCTCGATATCATCGACCACCGCATAATGGAGATGGAGGATCTCCGACCCCAATGCCATCGTTGACGTAAGTCGAACCCTAAAACCCCACGAATACATTAGCATGGTCCGTCACGAGTTCCTCGATGCCCTCCTCTATGACTGCACCGCCTTCGCTATCAACGGCCTCTTCCTCATGCTCGACCCCCCTCCATCATCAACAACCTCATTATCTCTCCCGCTCTCTCCCCCCCCCCCCCCCCATCTCCCTCTAACCCGTCCCCTACTCGGCATTTTCTAGCCGCCACCGCCGCCCCCTCTCTCTAGTTTCCAAACCCACCACCCGAAGGTGGGTGGAATAGCCCCTTCTTAAAAGTTATTTTCTTTTGTTATTTTCCTTGTGGATTGAAGGAATTTATGAGATCTTGACATAGATCAGATCCTTTCATCATTTCATGCTGCATTTGATGGTATCAGAGTGAGGATTCATCTAGCTTTGATTGCGCATAATTATGCGAAAAACAACCATTCCATTGACGGTGCTTGTAGGGTGCAAAAGGTGTTTATGGAGTTTTTGGAGGAACAAAAGCAATACCAACATGAATTTCAAGCAATGTGTGAATAATTGCAAAAAAATCGTGAGATAATTGTTGACATGAATCTCAACACCAACAACAGATGAACTAGCGGTGACAGGAGACGTGTCGAGGGAGTTGCCTAAGGCTAGCCTACTAGTCACAATGTGATTTGACGTCATTCTCCTTAACGATATGATGATGAGGATGAGTCTGATGAAGATGATGAGTATTTAACGACTATTGACGAAGGAGACGACACACATACTACAACAAAAACTGATTGAATGTTGGTATTTTTTACTTCAATGGTAATGTGGGAGTCGAGGAATTTCTTGGCTGGATCTCCGAGGTCGATAAATTATTTGAGACGATGAAGATTGTAGAAGAAGAAAAAGTGAAGGCGGTGGCAAGAAAACCGAGGGGAGGAGCTTGTATGTACGTGCATATATCTAGTTCATGACAAAGAATGGTGACTGCACAATGGTTGCAGTTGAAGCGTTGAAGGAAAAATTTCTCCCTCTAGACTATGAACCACCATTATTTCACCTACGCTATAAGCCATCAACAATGCTATCGCAAAGATGGGTTACACCTTGATGGAAGCCAACAATGCTGCGGTAAGGATGGAATCACAGCTGCAGGCATCAAAGGTTGTGGTTGATGAATGGATGGAGGCGACTAAAGAAAATCCTTCAGAAAATCAAGGTTGTTCGAGAGCCAACCTTTATGATCAACCTTTGGTTGAACCAGAGATTGATAATGATAGGAGCAACATAGAAGCGGATGATGTTGTCTTCTCTGTTGATTCTGAAGAGGTTTTTGGAGAAGTAGAGGAGTCGCTTTCACAATCTTAAGTGGTGACTCCAAAGATGGAAGAGTTCCTGTAGAAGCTTATGCCGCAGGCAAGATACACTATCAATAGCAAGGCTTTTGAATTCATCATTGTCTACATCACGTCTACTAAAATGGTAAGGAATAGACGAAGGATGTGTTGGAATCATTGAATGAAAAGATACCTAAAACAACATTGAGATTTGTTCTCTTGGTCAATGACATTTCAATCATGGAGGCCAAGGTTAAAGATAAAGTGGCATCAAATAAGAAGAGGAAAAAGGTACTAATCTCTGCATTTTTCATCATCAATGATCTATTTAACTATGTCAATATCAGCCGCCTGATGGGTCAAGTTCTTTGCTGTCAACTCGAGGACGAGGTATTTCCAAGAAGGGGTGACTAATATAGGACATATTTGAAGAAAAATCATTGCACGGTATTTGATTTCAAATCAGTTCTCAACGCAATTTTAAGGGAATTTGTCATATATGATAATTTACTATATTGCTTGACCTATTGGTGAAATATGAATCTCAAATTTTTAGGATCTTAGTAGGATTTTTAGGATTTTCATTATGTTCTTTTCTTATTTTTAGTAGTTTCAATAATTTTCATTAAAAGTGTCTTGTATTTAGTGACATATAATATATTTAAATTATTATGCCATAATGTCTTGGAAAGAAAATATTTGTATTTGTGCATATAAATGTGTCACCACCTTTTGTATGAGACAATATTTTGAATCAATAAAATGTTATTTTATTTTGTTATTTTCCTTGTGGATTCAAGGAGTTTGTAGGATCTTGACATATATTGGATCTTTCTGTCATTTCACGCTGCGTTAGATATGTGCATGGGCATATATAGGATTGGATATGCTCTTAAGACACTTAAAATTTCTTTCATTGCATATCTATACAATGTGGAGGGACAAAAAATAACGAACCGGGTTCGGTTCGAGACGATCCATCCACTCCACTTCTTCCGATGGTTTTTACTAGGTTGCTGGTGATCCTTCTCCTCAAGCATCGGTGACCTGCAGAAAACCATTCGATGCTTAAGTCAGCCAACGTACGATTTAGAGTTCTGTAAACATTTTTTTCACATACCTCAATAGGAAGAACAGATTCCCTATTTATAGTACTTTGGTGGGTGCCCTAAAATCAAAGATGAATCTTACTCCTTATCGGACACGGATGAGAGGAGATCCTTGATTTAGCAAATGAAATATATGATATTGAGGGATTTTCAGAATCAGCCAATGATTATCCCTGATTAAACATTCATATATATTTGGAATTTTGTGACCAATTAATAATGTGATTAAATCCCATATATATATTGTTGTGATTTGAGAAGCAAACAATGATAGCTGCAAATCTAGTATATATCTTGTTGGGATTCATGAAATCAATAATTAATAATCCCTTAATTAAATATTCAAATAAAATTACTGACTTGAAATTGATTTGGTCATCGGATATGGAAAGTTTGACGGGCCGGGTCCAGTGGGTTGTCCAGGTCATGGGCCTTCGTTGTTCGGGTCTTGGGCCATGGATATGTGAAGCATAGTTAATGGGCTAAGGCATAGTTTGACAACGTTTTTAGAAATACTTCTACAAGAAGTTTCTTGTGGGTGAAGTTATTTCTAAAGAGGGTGCTTCTTGTATATGGAGTAGAAGCTGTTTAAAAACATGAAGTATGTTTTTTAAAAAGTACTTTTGTACTAGAAATCACATGAATTGTCTAAAATACTCTTGCACTGCACTCATATTATACAGTTATCTTAATAAATAAATATTATCAACCATATAGATCTCAAATACTAACAAACTTATTCTAACTAGAATTGATTACAAAATCAAACTAACAAATCCTAACAATTAAAATACTAATAAACTTATTCTTTTTTTTTAATGAAGTGTAGATATTACTAACAAACTTATTTTAATAAGTAAAAGATACTAGCAAACTTATTCAAATTTAAAATAGAAAAGAACCTGAACTAACAAATCTAAAATAGATCCTAGATTTTTCCTACATCACCTAATGAGAGAGGTGAGAGAAAAATCTATTTTATATAGTACCTAAAGCTCATGTTTGATTCGAGAATAGGGCTCGAATAAATGGGAATAAATAGGAATAGTTTCAAAATGGGTGGTTGGAAGGCTGTAATAAATGAGTATCAATATGCCATAATAAACTAGTATAAAGTGGTATATGGATTCTAATCAATCATTGGAATTAAGTTATTATAGTTTATTCAACCCAAAAGCATATATGGGCCCACTATCAAATCAACTGTCATCATCTCTTAAAAATCAATTGTCATCATTTTTTCACCTTTTATAAATCTTTATCCACACCTTACTCAAATTTTATCCAAACACAAAACTTTATTATTAAGTTTCCCAACGATAATAATTCAAAACACAACCAAACAAAAAATCAATTTATTCTTATTTATTCTAGAATAGTCAAACACCTCATAATAACTTAATATTCTAACCAAACATGGACAAAGGTTTTTTTTGACAGTTTATACAATTTCACAAGGGTATTTTTGTCAAAACATTAACTTTTTTAATTTTCTTTAGAAGTGAAAAAACTCCTTCCACAAAAGAAGTTATTTTCTCCTTCTCGAAAGATGAGCTTTTCTTCTTTTGTAGAAGGAGAAGTGATAGTTACCAGATTCCAAAACGCAATCATTTTTCCTTTTGCAGTCGCTCAGAAGTACTTCTGAACAGTTGCCAAACGTACCATATATAAGATTTTGGCCCATACACAATATATATATTTTGATTACCTAAAAATATTAATACATTAACTGAGAAGATAAAAAACATGATGGGTAATTTACACAAATAGCCCCCCTTCAACGAATATTTGCAAAAATAGATCCTCCAACCTAATATTTATAAAATCTAGCCCCGTTGACCTAGTCAGTGCTGACCTTTTTTTGATTATATGAGAGACGTATTGTATATTATCCGTTTTCTAGAGACAGATTATATACAACACGTCACCACCTGCACTTAATTAGGCGCATAAACTCTCGAGTTTTGGCGCCCCCCTGAAAAGACTTGGATATATAACACATCTCCCGTGGATTAGGCCCCGGAACCTCAAGTTTCGATGCCCCCGGTTAAAACACGGGAGACGGGTTATATATAAGGGATTTTTATTTTTAAGTCCCTGTAAACATGTCTATTTAGATATCGGTCTCTCACTTTTTCATATTTCTTTTTTAGTCCTCATATTCAACCGCCTATTTGATTTTTAGTTCTTCCGTCAAACATCCGTCCATATACCGTTAATTTGTTAAATATGATTTATTTTTAAGTCCCTGTAAATTATGTTATTTAGTGATTAGTCTCTCCCTTCTTCATGTTTTACAGGGACTAATCACTAAATAACATAGTTTACATGGACTGATCACTAAAAAACATAGTTTATAGGGACTTAAAAAAAACACATTTCACAAATTAACGGTGTATGGATGGACGTTTGACAGAGGAACTAAAAACAAAATAGGCGGTTGAATATGGTGACTAAAAAATAAATATGAAGTTAGGGACTGATCCCTAAATAGGCATGTTTACAGGGACTTAAAACTAAAAATCCATATATATAATTCGTCTCTAGTGCATTTCTACCTCTCTCTTTTTTGTACCTATAAACACAAATGAAAATCTTGCTCGAACACATATATGATGGCACAACTTAAATGAAATAAAACTTAAATATATTTTGATACATCACTTTACCCTTGTTTCTCGAACATTGCTCGCTCCACTTGCTCATGTGTAGGATACATTTGAGGAACAATATACTCATGGATGGCAACTGTCTCCACACCATTGTCCTCCTCAGTATCAGATTCACCAATCCAATAATCTTCACGAACCTCTTCTTCTTCTTCTCCTTCTTGTTCTTCTGCTTCTTCTTCCTCTTCTTCATTGTTTACTTCATTTCCCTCACAAATATCGTCCCAGTCCTTGTCATGAAATGAAGACCTATGAATGGTTGACTACTCATATGAATAGACTAACCAAAAAGTCAATATATACACAATACTTACAAATGTAGTATATTGACACTTTCATAGACATTGGTCGGTGTCGTACCAATCAAATCTTCTTGTGTACATGATAGAAATGACGAAGATGAAGGTTGATATGGATCATGAACAATGGAGGGATATGAATCTTCCGCATTGTAATTCATCGCACCCCAACCCCTTTGTATGATCTCTTCCTTCTCCAATGATGCATATATCATAGCCACAAATTATATGGATGTACGAGATCAAATGAACTAGAAAAGAAGAAAACATCTTGATCATTTGGGAGCACCTGGCCAGAACTTTCAAACTATGGATCAGAATCGCTATTATAACATGTCCATGTGTTCGTATCGACGAGCCCTACAGGAGTTGTCACTATGTCACTACACACGATTTTAGAGCGTTTTGAGATCTTGGGGGTCAAACCGACGGTTGAAAGTTATTTTTACTATTTTTGGCAGTTTTGAGTTTGTTAGGATTTCATTCCCTTTTTTTAGGATCTATATTTAAATTTGAATTTCAAATCTTGATTTGAATTTGAATTTGAATATTAGTTAGGATTAAATAAGGATTTATTTATGATTTTTCTGATTTAGATAATCTGTTAGAATCCTAGTTGGCAGACGTAAATAATCAGTTGAGATTCTAATATGTTAAAGAATCTCTACTCTATAAATAGACTTTGTAAACCAAATGATTAATTAAGTTTTGATTATTAGAGATTATTTTTTATTGTTTTGTTATTCATGTCGAATATCAATTACGTAGAATTTTATCATCTGGTATTTCTTCAAGAAATCAACAGATTGTTGAAGCCCACTGTCCTAGCATTCTTCCTAAAGAATCAACAGCGTCACTGGAGCCTGCCAATTTCGCATCTTTGATCGAATCTGCAGAAGAGCGCGAGCCCACGCTGCATATCCAACCATAACTCAATGCCATGTATTTGCTTTGGATACAAGTTCATCATCACCTTTACACCCATATCATCTTCGATAGGGATACCCAAACTCATTTCGGGTCGTGTGGGATGCATTGCACTCATGGACAACGTATAACAACTTGGATCGGTCCCCATCAAATGGTAGATCATTTGGAGTAAATCGACAAAGGAGATATTCTTATGTATGATGGTGGCTTTCTTAGTAATGAAGTATATTCATGTTGAACGATCCTCCTGTTGAAGGAGTAGATTAACGAGACATCGGATTTCCTCACCATTTAAAAAATAAATTATTTAATATAGTGAATATATTTCCTAATTGGTAAAAAAAATATATGTTAAACACCATAACATTCATGCAAGACATACAAAGTATATTTCCTAAATGTAACAATTTTTTTTAAGTTCTTATATGGCAATCAACATAATAATAAATTGTCAATAAACAAAAAAAATCATAACATTGAACACAAACATCATAACATTCAACATGTCCATAAACCAAAAAAAGAAAAGAAAAAATGTAACAAAAAAATTTGATAAATAAATAAATTCAAAAATTTGTTTAGGGTTTTGATGTTTACCTTTGGATTAAAAGTGGTTGAGATGTTAATTGAAATGTATAGGGAGTGTGTGGGGGACGATTTTCAAGTGGAGTGGGTGAAAATGGTTGTTTGAGAGAGAAAAAGGGTGTGAAAAATGGGTTTTTATGGTTTTTCTGTGAGGGCACCGTATATATAACACGTCTCACGTGCTTTCACAAGGGGTGCTGTGAGTTTCGGCGCTTTAGTGCAGGGAGAGACGTGTTGTATATAATCCGTCTTCGGATTATATATAACACGTATCCTGTACAAAAAATAATTGAAAAAAGATCGGCTCTGCCACGTTAGCGCTGACCGGGTCAACGAGGCTTGTTTTTTAAATATTGCATGTGCATGGGTATTTCAGCAAATATTCAATTTAGGGGGGCTAAAAGTGCAAATTACGCAAAAATGATCTTTTCTTGCTTTCTCAAGAGAAAATAAACATACTTGAGAGCAATTAAAAGCGATGAATAAACATATAAAATTGAACCTTTCAAAAATATTCAGCAATATCTGAAAAAACTTTTTTTTATTATCATTGGTTCAAAATTTCACACTCTCATTCATTTTCAGGGTGGGCAGAGAATGATTCTAATGGATCAGCAGAGATCATGGAAGAAATCATTCCGCAGATCGTCTTCAAAAAGTGATTGTAAGCACACAATCTTCTTCCTTGGAAAATGAGCTATTTATTTTTAAAAAAGAAAAAAAATTGATATTTGCTTACTTTCTAGAGAGAAGCAGCAGACATGGCAAATGCTGCTGTTTCATACCTTTTGGGGAAGGTCGACCAACTCATTCAAAAAGCATTCAAACTTAGTGACGTGCCCGATGAAGTGAGGAAGCTCAAAGATCAATTCAGCCTGCTACAAGAGTTCTTGAAGGAAGTTAATGGTAGACCCAACGATGATAGAAAATTAAGGAATGAATGGTTAAAGCGACTGCGAACTGCTGTAAACGAGGTGGAGGACATCATCGATGATTACGTCCTGGACATAGAGTACCGCAAGAAATCCTGCATCATACGTGTGTGGCGCAATTCCCGCAACCTGATTAAATATCGAGATACTGGCGCGTCAATCACTGCCATCACCGAGAAAATTAAGGACATCTTTAGCGATGAGGGCAGATACAAAATCCAGATAGCAAGCGATCCTGTTTTGACCACGGATTTACAGAGGAGGAAGCCGACAGACATCTATCCAGAGATCCATGATGAGATTATCGGTTTTGATGATGATGCAAGACGGGTAGTAAGCCAGCTCACAGTGCCGGGTGATGAGCTCCGTGTCGTAACTATCGTTGGAATGGGTGGCCTCGGCAAGACCACCCTTGCAAAGAAGGTGTACAATGTCCTCCTTGAAGAGAAGGTGTACAGTGTCCACCTTGCAAAGAAATTGTACAGTGTCCTCCCTGCAAAGAAACGGTACAATGTCGAGATGGGATTTGAATGCGTGGCGTGGGTCTCTGTAGGCCAAAACTGCAAGGAAGAGCAACTCTTGAAGGAACTAATCAAGAATACCACCCACTGCGACCTTGAAGATTTAAATAAAATGGGAAGAAATAAATTGGAAGATGAACTCAATCAGTATTTGAAGAACAAGCGATTCCTCATTGTCATGGACGACGTCTGGGAAGATGGACTATGGAAATCTATAGAACGAGCCTTTCGAGACATCAAAAATGGGAGTCGGGTATTGTTTACATCCCGCTCATACAGTGTTGCAATGTCGGCCAACCCCAATGAAGATCCGTATGAATTGCGTTTCTTGAATGAAAATGAGCGTCGGGAGCTTTTCAATAAGAAAGTCAGCTTACCAAGTGAAATACCAACTGAATTAAATAAAATGTTTGACGAGTTGGTGGAGAAGTGCAAGGGATTGCCTCTGGCAATCGTTGTTTTAAGTGGGCTTCTAGCAGATGACGAATGGAATGCTTTGAATTGCAGGAAAGTCCTTGACACATTAGATTGGAGATTCGACCCGAGAATGAAAGATTGCAGTGACGTGCTTGCTCTGAGCTACCGGGACATGCCAGATGAATTAAAATCTTGCTTCCTCTACTTGGGTCTCTTCCCATTGAACGCCGAGATTCGATCAAGCAAGCTGAAGATGCTTTGGATCGCTGAGGGGTTCGTGGAGGCGCAAACAAGGAAGCAGCCAGAGTACATTGCAGAGGAATATCTGGAGAAGCTGTACCAAAGGAGCTTGATTCAAGTGGCGGCCAAGAAGTCCTATGGCAGATCGAGGAGGACTTGTGGGATCAAGTCTTGCCGCATCCACGATCTCCTGAGGGACCTGGCGATTTCTGTGTCCAAGTGTGAGTTCCATTGCGTGTACGAAAACCAATATAGTGAAATGCCATCAAATGTGTGCCGCAGGCTCTCCATCCACGGCAATGTCAGCAATGAAGTTCCTCCCAACAAATCTTCTCCGAGCTTGCGCTCCCTCCTGTGTTTCAATCGAAAGCAGTTTGATCTGACTCCACTAGTCCAAGGTTTGAGGTTCCTCAAGGTGATTGATATGGAGGACGTCGATATTATAGCCTTGCCCGAAGAGGTAGGGAGGTTGATCCATTTACGTTTTCTGGGGCTGAAAAACACTAATCTGGAGAGCATCCCATCCACTGTGGGAGACCTCTTCAATCTGCAAACGTTCGACATAAGATCGAATGGAAAGTTAAAAGTTCCTGCCTCAGTTTGGAAGTTGAAAAATTTGAGGCATTTCTATCTGGATTGGTGCTCTCCTTCACAGATCCAAGGCTTTTCAAATATTCACACACTAAATGGTATCGCAGCCGGAGGTTGGATAGAGAAAAGCCTGTCTAAACTTATCACCCTCAGTAAACTGGGGATTACTAAAATTTCATTGGACCATGGGACAGCATTATCTAATGCACTTCCTATGCTTAAATGCCTTAGATACTTGGCACTGAAAACAGAAGGGCAATCTCCTGTACCGACCAACTTGCAATTCAGTGTTCTTGAAAATCTCTACTTGTTAACTTTGTTTGGGCGACTAGGGGAGCTACCAAACAACTTCCCTTCGATGCTTACGAAGCTATCACTGCGTTGGTCGCGGCTTAACAAAGATCCATTACCTATTCTTGGGAATCTACAAAGCCTCGAAAGCCTGAAACTACTAAAGGATTCCTACACTGGGACAAAAATGGTCTGCCATTCTTCATGCTTTCCGAAATTGAAGTTCTTGACTTTTGAAGAACTTGACAATCTGCAAGAATGGAAGGTGGAGGATGGTGCGATGACTAGCCTCAGACACTTGGTTGTCTCTAAATGCAAAAAACTGGAGATGCTTCCGGAGGGTTTAAAGCACGCAAAATCCTTCCAGGAGTTGGAGTTAGCTGGGATGCCAGTCTCATTCAGAAACAGGGTTCAGCAGGATTTTGGGGAGAGTTGGCGAAGTATCCATCGCACAACTTCCATTATTTTTATACACACGGCGAACCAACTCCTTGCTGGTTTCATGAGGTACTGTTTAACCTTTCTTAAAATTTACTCTCTATTTCTTTCTAACTTATTCACTGACATACTGGGGAGGGGTAGGGGAAGAGGTTCATGTTAATGGTCATAGTTTGATTGTGGAATCTATATAGTTTTGAGGGGAACAAATTATGGGAAGCATGGGTACTAACTTTGGAATTGATCAAAATGTAGCACTTATCATCAATTAATCTAAATCTTTCTCTAATGATTAACTAGTTCTACATCGATGTCTATTTTCAATCACAATCGATCTGTGATCGCGATATCCTTATTTGTTGAGAAACTTGAGCATTATAATTCACATATATCAATACCATCAAGCTTATGTTCATAATGCACCGTCCTTTTGTTCTTTAAGTTTTTCATTATTCAATGTATTACTGCAAAGTTATATGTGTATGTTAGATTCCCAGAATTTCTACTGAATGTTGTTTTCAAACTATGCATTGTAAATACTCTGTTTCTGTAGGTGAGATGGCTTCTTTATTAGGAGGGCATAGAAGGAACCTCCAGAGCTTCAATAATTACTCGATCTTCTCTTGGTAGCAGATCATCCAAAATTTCAAGAATATATTTTCTTTATATTCCGGTCCAGTTTGTGTCTCTGTTAAGTAACGTGATTTCCTATGTACTTTGCTTGTCATATGTCATGTCAATTTATTTCGTGTTGGGAGTGGATATATGTATTTTGAATTAAACTTCTTTGAAAATCATGCAGATGAACTCTTTCCAATAGTATATTGTGCTTTTCTATTTTACACAAATAGTAACAATCAGGATTGGAGTTTATGATATAGATACACAAATTTTAGACCTGAAGAACAGAATCTTCTTGTGAGTTTGAGGTTTGCATATTTCAGGTGACTTGAACATCATATTCCCCCGATGAAGTTCAATTTTATCAATGTTCTTGCTCATTTTTTTTTTCAAATAGAGAAGACTCTATTTTCTCCTATCTTGACGCAGAACGGGTGGCGGACGTGTTTCGGGGGCGATGAACCTAAAAGGGTCCATTTGAAGATTTCCAACTATTTACAAAAAAACCGACTAGTAGAAATAAATGACGCCCCAAACTCGGAATTAGCTGAAATTTTTACTGGAGGTAGATGTCGATGAGATCTTCAAGAGTTGTCGCTACGCCACAACACGTCCTTATTTTTTCATATTTCCCATTTTTCGGCCCTCAAAATGACATTTTTGCTATATTTAGTAACTTTTTAGATTTAGCGTATCTCCTTCATAATAATTCGGATTTGACCGAAATCAAATCTCACGATCTTCTAAGATCCTCTAGAATTAGTTATAATAAACTTTCGTTTTTGCTATTTTTAGTAAGTTTTTCCCTATTATAAAAAGGAGGCTTGTAATCTAGGGTTGACAACTTTTATCAATATATTTATGAGTTTTAGTATTCTATGTGAGAATTGTGGTTTGTTGAAGGATCTCAACACTTGTTGGATCTTTATTTTAGTTTTTCGCTGCGTTATATCTCAAGCATGTAACAGTGCATTTATACTTGCACAGAAGAATTCAAGCATCAACTTTTCTTTTCTTTTTCTTCATATACATAGAATCAACAACTTCATCTTAACTCTCCTCTCTCTCAAGCAAGTAATAGTGCATTTTAAAAGTGAAACAAATGATTTGACATAAGGACCCATTGATTTAAAAGAGGTGATGATGTGTGATTTAATATGACTTATGCTAGTAACTATTGCTAACTCGTAATATCATTATTCTCACAAATTTATTTGTCATATTCGTATTTAAAAAGAAAAATATTACACTCAATCTATGTTATAGTTTAAAACACAGTTCTTTTTAAAGATCATATATCTCATCTTATTAAATATGTTTTTTTTATATAAAATGTGAATATATGCTTCAATAAATTGAAAAATATCATTTATAAATAATGTAAAAAATTTCAACAACGTATTTATCGATATTATTCCGGAACTTATTTAATACGAGGTGTTCTATCACCAGATTCTACTTCACAGGTTTTTGAGCTCAGATTAGCAAAATGTGGATCTCATATGAGAAACATTTATTAATTTAAAAGTGGTTTAAAAAATTGATGTGTTTAGACTAGCAATGGATGTTTTTGTCTTATGAAATCTACTCAAAATGTTAATATTATAGCTTGGCATGCCGCATTAGATGACAAGGATGCCGACATAGGTTGATATTTTCATCAACCGCCCTTTGTAGAAAAACATTATTTTATGAACATTTTTCTTATCAAAGTCAACATTTCTACGTCGGTCAGTCTTTGATTAAACAATGTGTCAATTGCTACGTTAGGTAATCTTTGAATTCAGAAGAGTCATTGATGATGTTTGGACTTATTTATTTAATTATTATATATTTAAAAATTTTGAGATCATTACTTGGAATGTGTGTGAGGTAACTGTGAAGGTGCAACTTTGATCAGTTTCGAAACTATTCAAACCGATTTTCATCGGGTTTGGGTCAATTTTTTTTTTTGGGTGAATTGTCCAAATACTCCTGTGGTCAACCTCGATATTTTTTCTGTCCCCACCTTTTGAATTTTTTTTCTCCTGTAGCAAACACTTAATTTTTTTCTACCCTCATCCCTTTAATTCCTCTAGCCCTACAAAATCACAATGTTCCCCATGTAAGTGTATATATGTTTTTTGTAACTTTTGAAACACAGGGTAATTTTTTTTTCAAAAGGTGGGGGTAGAAAAAATATTGGGGGTTGGCTGCATGGGTATTTGGGTAATTCACCCTTATTTTTTTGTTTGGTTTGGGTCTACATTGAAAAATTAATAAACTGATCTAGTTTGGCTTAAATTTGTTTTCACTTAAAAAAAACTAAATTAACCTAACCAAACCAAATCGGGGTTTAAAAACTGAGTTTAAAAACTGAATTTAAACTCATAATTATTCATAATTAGTATTCATTTAGATCATCTTTTATATTATACCATTAATATTCATATAAATGATACTAATTTATATTATCAATTCTAGCCTATTTTTTTAATATTCATGTAAAGTTGTAAACCAACCCCTAAAAAACTCTAACCAACAAAAATCGGTGAGAAGTAAAAATTAAAAAATTGAATATATACTTAGATATATGCTTATATTTTAACAGTTCGGTTTCGGTTTAATTCATGTTAATCAAACAATTTCAGTTTAGTTTTCCTTTTTTTGTTCGATTCAGTTCGGTTCTGGCCTGGCAAAACATGATCTTGGTCTGGTCATCTTATGAATCATCCAAAGATCTATAAGTTAGTCTCTATATGACAGAGTAAAAGAACAGATTTGAAAAGTATTCAACTGATTGTCGTTTTTGCCTTTTTACTGTATCATCAATTGCACTCAAGGAAATTTTGGTGGACGTACTCACGTACGAGTGAATTAACAAAAGCCTATGACATTGAGCTTGATATTTGCATGGACAGTGAAATATTCAGTGAAATATTTTTAGTACATAGATCTCTAAAGCTGCATAAATCCAGCCTGATTGTCATGACAAACAATCTAACCCAATTCATATTTGGTGTACACAGCATGCAGAATTCTCAAATTGAACATTTGAATTAACAGAACACTCAAAACACACACAGACTGAAGCACAAATCAACCACTTTAGGTGACACATTGAATAAATAACCAAGGACAACCAAACACACACAAACTGTTGTTCTGTTTTTGGATGAAACAAAGTAACAGAATGACCAAGTTGGTAGCTCTTTCTTCCATTGACTTAGGCTCCAAGGACCACAGCGATGTTAATTTCCTACATACATAATAAATCCTTAAATCTTCCTAGAGAAGTAACATAGTTTCTAATTATTGCAACGAAACAAGAATTTCTTTATAAAAAAAATCAAAGAAGATATCTTGGTAAAGTGGAAGACATCAAAGAAAGGAAAGTTTGAAAGAGGAACACAAAAGGGAAGGTTTGAAAGAGTAAGCCATACCTCTCTATTGCCAACACCAATATCTTCTTAGAATGAGTTATGTCATGAAAATCATTCAAACTTACAGTTTCCTAACATCATATCGGGTTCTTCTTTCTGAGATGTCCTTTATCTTTCATTTGATCCTTTTCACTCGCGTAGAATTACCTGTTAGAAATTTTGTAATGTGAATAACTAATCAATTAAATATGTAATCAAAGTTCTAATGATTTTCGTAGCATGCAATTGCAAAGGACAGGTAATATACCATGCCAAGCATCAATGTTCCTTGATAGGAATAAGATTTTGCCTTGAAAACAATGCTTTTCATGCCCGGTTACAAAATAAGTGAATTCATCGATGATGTCTTTGAATTCCTAGGCTGCTTCCCTTACTTGCTTCACCCAGATTGCAGCAATTCCATCCCCCTCGCTCAGCAGCTCAGCATGTCTGATGATGGTTTGGATCATCTCCAGCTTAATCAATATATCTTTCATGTCGCTCCGCAACAATGCACTAGTCTATGAAATGTTTCTCTGAGAAGACCAGAGGGACCAATAACAGCAACCCATCTAGTTTTAAGACAATCAAATGTGCCACTATGGATGTTGTATTCAAAAGTCTAAATTCTCAAGTGTAGTTTCACCCTGTTTTTGATGTTCAGACATTTTCATCTGCTTGAAAGAATCGAACAACAGTGATTTCTTTGATGATTATCTGTGTCTTTGGAAATTGTTTTGGTCATCCACTCCACATGTTTTTCACATGAACTTCTGCCAGGCACTAAATTTTTTCTTTCTCCATCTTGGTTTATTCTATTGTTTTCTGGTGATGGATAGTATCCATGTGATGGATTGAAATAACCTGCGGATGCATCACAAGATGTTAGATTAGGATGCAATAATACTTAAAATTTTAATGATACCAAATCACACAACAAAGATATTAGTTTTGAAAATCTTGTATTACTGAGAATGCTTGGTTTTACCTATAGTATGCCACTCATATGCTTTGTGAAATTTGGCAAGTTCAGTATCTCTCACGAGCTTAGTCACCTAGAATAATCATCAAGTCAGCCTAAGAAAATACATAGTCTACAATCAAGTGTTGAATTCCATGTGAAGACTTTTGCTGTGAAATTGGATGGGCAAATTAGATAGAACCTGTAAGAGATAAAATTTTTTCATCATGAACTCAATTTCCAGCTACCAGAAAAAGGTTTCAGGGGAAGCCATTCCTCTGTGTTAAACAGACCTTGGAAATGAAGTATAGGACATGAAAAATAAACATCCCAACAAAATAAAAAGAAACAAAAACATATAACAGTCTTGTCTGTGAATCATTTGTTGATGAAGATGAAAATTTCTCAGATTACTTTATTGCAAAGAAGATCTCAAAAAAGCTTAAATTTTGTAAAAGAAAACAATGTTTGCCTCTTTTGTCAAGAACTCAAGATGGTCAATGAATGCGTGGAGCCTTGTCCACAGAAACGACTCCTGGTTGCAAAAAAATTTCAAGGGTCCACTTCCCATCTGACTGTGTGAAATGCCTAACGAGGGGGATGCGACTGATCTTTTTGTGATTGACTCCTTGCCCTCGCATGCTCTCCAAGAGCTCATTTGGCATTTCTTTCAACTGGAGCACTTGGAGTTTTGTGAGGTACTCAATTCCCTGTGGCAGCATCTTCAGCTTAACGCACCTGACCAAATTTATCCGTTGGAAGCTCTGCATCGCTCTTTCCTCTATCTTTATCTGACTGAGTTGGCTCAGATCAAATAAACACAGTTTTCTTAGAGAAGTGAATCCATCCGCTTTGAAGCACAACTCTTCACCATTGTATGCCTTGCGGAGGTCAAGATGCGTCAGGTTGGGTAAATATTGGAGGGTGGGGAGAGGATCAGCTGACAGTCCAGATGATCGCAGATTCAGTATTCTGAGGTTTGTAAGGGAGCTGAACCAGTCAAGCCAACCACCCGAAGGTGCTGCTCTCAAACGCGCTCTCAAACAGAGCTTTTCAAGAAAAGGAGGGGGTGTATCTATAGAATTCAATTCTAGAAATCCTTCACCTTTTTCAGTTGCTTTAACATACAATTGGTGAAGAAATCTCATTCTTTTTATTGAGGCACACAGTTCAATCCCATCAGACTCACTCACCTCCACAATTGCCAATGACCTGATCTGCATGAGGTTCCCAACCTGTCGCACGACCTCATTGTTAGATACAATGCGTTGTAGAGTCTGCAGATGCTTAGAGTGAATATTTCTCTGGGGACTGTTTGCATAGGCAACCATATATCATTTTTACCTGAACGACTTATTAACAAATGTCGTAGATTGTATAGTTTACTAACCCCACTTGGTAACTTCTCTGCACTGCAATTTCGAAGGTCGAGAGTTTGTAAGTTCAGAAGCCTTGCCAAAGATTTGAGAAGCACCTTCACTTTTGTGCTCCTTAAGCTTAGGAACCTCAAATTGAACAAATTACCCACTTCATTGGGCATGCTCTCAACAGATGAACCTTGTAGATCCAACACCCTTAATAACCGAAAACCTAGTTCAGCCTTCCTATGAAAAGTTTTAGAAACCCAATCATGAGTAGTAAAAACCAATAAAGATCAAAGCTGGGGCATTTTATCCAATCCTATTTGAATAGAGTTGTTGACTTCAATAATTGATAGTCGACGATCTCCATTAATCAGTTGTGCTCCGAGAATCTTGCAAAAGTTTTGCTGCTTAGATAACGATATACCCAACTCTCTTATTATGTCATGCATATGATAAAATTTTGGCCTTCCACAATCATTTGTTTCTATAACACGAAGCATGCTCCTATTAACGAGTTCATTAAGGTACAACTCTGCTCTATCCTCCATTGTCATTCCTTCCCTTTCTTCCACAAATCCTTCCGCTATCCACAACCTGATGATCCTGTTTCTTTTAATCTGATAATCCTCAGGAAAATCACAACAGTATAGGAAACAATTTTTCAAGTAATGTGGTAGATCATAAAAAGCTAAGCATCAAAATATTCCACATGTTTTCAAGCTGTTGGTCATCTGGTTGAGGTCACTGGAGACAGCGTTCCACTCGAGCAATGACTGTTTTGAATACAAATAACCACCCAAGGTCACCATCGCTAGAGGTAACCTATCACATCTATTGAAGATAGCTTCTGCTGGAACTTTCAACTCCTCAGGACAGTTGCCCTTTAGTTCACCTCGGAATGCATTATTACAAAATAGTTTCCATGCTTGCTCACGCTCCAAAGGTTGAAGATTGAAAATATGACCCTCTGATGCTACTGAAGAAGCTATTTCATTGTTTCTAGCTGTGAATATGATCCTACTTTGAATTTCATGCCATACCTCCATTTTCCATAAATCATCCAGGACAATAAGGTATCTTTTTGTATGCAAGTATTGATGAAGCAACTGGGCGAGTTTCGTTGTTGTTAGAGGTTTTTCAAAATGTATTTTCATGTGTCTTGTAAGTTGGGTCTTTGTTTGTAACTTTGAATTGGGTCTTAGTCTCACATCGGTTAAAGAGGAAAAAGTTTGGCACTATATAAAGTGAGGTGTGTATAAAGTAATGTTTACTTTAGGAATGGTAAGGTGTTATGCACACGGTGCTTTAATGGCGCACTTGGCACTTCGCACGTGCGCATCGTCACTAGGAACTGGAGCCTTTTCTTTTTGGCTAATCAAACGGTGGAGATCGTTCTATCAGATGCAATCTGGACCGTCCAGATGGTGGACCCGTCCGATGCAACGTGCACCGTTGGATCGATCAAGAAACGGTTACACTGGTCGAAGGGGTGCCATCGGAAAGGGTGCATCAGATGGTGATCAATCTGGACCGTCGATCTTGTAACTGAAGATCCAATGGTCCAGATTGGAGGTGGTTAAACCTCAAGAGATGCATTGAAAAGATGCTCCTATGTCTATAAATAGATATGATTTCCTACCATTCAAACCTTCAATCAAAAACATTCTCTTTTTCCTAAAGTGTGTTCTTGTATTGGGTTTCTGCAGAGTCTAATACAAGGGTCTTGGTTCATTTGGGTTCATCAGTATTCTGTTCACCATCGTCCGTGTAAACGCTGGTGAAAATTTCTTCGAGTTATCCTGCAGATAGATTTGCAGTACCCTGTGCACACTGTATAAGGGGCAAATACTGTTTTAAGGAGAGCGACATCGTAACGCGACTCGAAGTGTTCAATTGAAGTCTGCATCAACATTTCCAACAATCTTAAAACAGTATTCATGGTTCGTTCTGTGCAACAAATGACGCAAGACTTCATGAAACTGGAGCGTTTCGATGGTGGAAACTTCCGACGCTGGCAGAAGAAACTGCACTTCCTCCTCACCACACTCAAAGTGGTGTACGTACTGAAGACGGCGTATCCAGAGGAGCAAGAGATTGAGACTCTCAACGAGTCTCGAACAAGAACCAAGTGGGAGATGGATGACTACATCTGCAATGGTCACATCCTCAATGCGCTCTCCGACTCACTGTTTGATGTGTACCAACATGTGGAGACTGCGAAAGAGTTATGGGAGATTCTGGAGTTCAAGTACCTCGCAGAAGACGCTACAAGTAAGAAGTTCCTTGTTGGAAATTTCATGCGTTATAATATGATTGACTCCAAATCTGTTATTGAACAATTCCATGAGATCCAGCATATTCTTAGTCAGTTTCAACAACAGAATATGAACATGGATGAGTCTATTATAGTTTCCTCTATAATAGACAAGTTGCCCCCTTCTTGGAAAGATTTCAAAAAGAATCTGAAGCACCAGAAGGAAGATCTTACTCTGGAGGAGTTAGCCAAACATCTTCGAGTTGAAGAAGAAACGAGGCTACAAGAGAGTAAAGATGAACAGGGACTCAAGTTCCCAAGGTCCACGTGGTGGAGGATGGCAAAAGCCCAACAAAGACAAGCGTAAAGGGAAGAACAACAAGCCCAACAACGCGGACCCAAAGAAGAAGAAGGTTGAATGTTGGTTTTGTGGAAAACCAGGCCACTTCAAGAAAGACTGCCGTCATTTCAAGAAGAAGCAAAATACACCAGATCAACCAAAGGCACCAGATCAGGCCAAAGAAAAATTTGTGGCTGTTATATCCGAGGTTAACATGCTCGAAGATGGTGGAGACTGGTGGATCGACTCGGGTGCGACACGACATATCTGCAACGACAAGAACCTCTTCACCACTTATGAACCAGTGAGTGAAGGATCAGTTCTCTATATGGGGAACTCCTCTACTGCCATCATCAAAGGCAAAGGGAAGGTGGATCTTGAATTCACTTCTGGAAAAGTCTTGTCTCTCACTGATGTATGTCCTGATGTTAGAAAAAACCTTGTATCTGGAAGCCTTCTGAATAAACATGGCTTCAAGTTAGTCTTCGAGTCGGACAAGTTTGTTCTGTCCAAGGGTGGAATATTTGTTGGGAAGGGTTATTTGTACCAGGGAATGTTCAAACTCAATATCAATAAAGTGAATGTTTCTGCTTATATGGTTGACTCTCTTTCTTTATGGCATGCAAGATTAGGACATGTTAATACTAGAAATTGGATGATATGGTTAAATTAGATTTAATTCCTAAGTATGAAAATAACATAGATGAGAAATGTAAAGTGTGCATGCAAACAAAAATAATTCGTAAGCATTTTCATAAAGTAGAGAGAACCACATCTTTACTTGAATTAATTCATTCTGATGTATGTGACATGCATGCTACCCCTACTAGAGGAGGTAAAAAATATTTTGTAACATTCATTGATGATTTTTCAAAATTCTGTTATGTTTATCTTTTGCATTCAAAAGATGAAGTTCTTGAAAAATTCAAAACTTTTAAAACAGAAGTCGAAAATCAATGTAATGTTAAAATAAAAAGGCTTAGATCCGATAGAGGTGGTGAATTTCATTTTCCAGATTTTTGTGAAGATGTGGGTATTATTCATGAATTAACTGCACCATATACACCTCAACAAAATGGAGTTGCTGAAAGAAAGAATAGAACATTAACTGAAATGATTAATGCTATGCTTTCTAATTCTGGTCTAACTCGGGTTTTGGGGGAGGCTCTTTTGACTGCATGTTATATCCTAAATAGAATTCCTCTAAAAAAGATTAATGTAACTCCTTATGAACTGTGGAAAAATAAGAAGCCCAATCTGAGTTACTTGCGAACTTGGGGCTGTAGGGCAATTGTAAGATTGCCGGATCCCAAAAGGAAGAAATTGGGAGAAAGAGGAATCGAATGTGTATTCCTTGGTTATGCCCTACACAGTAAGGCATACAGGTTCATGGTAATTGAACAAAATAGTTCAGTGGAAGTAAATACCATCATAGAGTCTCGTGATGCAGTATTCTATGAAAATAGGTTCAATACTATTCCGAGATCAAATCGGGATGAGGAACCAAAGTCTTTGGTTTCTAATAAAGAAACTAAACCTAGTGAACCCATTGAACCAAGGAGAAGTAAAAGGACTAGGATTGAGAAATCTTTTGGTCCTGACTTCATTGTTTACCTAGTGGAAGGAACAAGGGAATCTCATTGTAAACAAACAATGATTTCATTAAATATGGAATCTGATCCATTGACCTTTGAGGAGGCTATGAAGTCACAAGATGTTGCCTTTTGGAAAGAGGCAATTAATGATGAGATGGATTCAATTATGGGGAATAAAACCTGGATTCTTGTTGACTTGCCTCCTGGATCCAAACCGATTGGTTGTAAATGGATTTTCAAAAAGAAAATGAAGGTCGATGGAACAATTGAAAAATTTAAGGCCAGGTTAGTGGCCAAAGGGTTTACTCAAAAGGAGGGTATCGATTATTTTGATACATATGCACCGGTTGCAAGGATCTCCACAATTAGAGTATTAATTGCCCTTGCTTCCATCTATAAGTTCGAAATACATCAAATGGATGTTAGAACTGCTTTCCTAAATGGAGAGTTGGATGAAGAAATCTACATGAAGCAACCGGAAGGGTTCGTTGTACAAGGTCAAGAAAATAAGGTATGTAAACTCATTAAATCACTCTATGGTCTTAAACAAGCTCCTAAACAGTGGCATGAAAAATTTGATAGGATTATGATATCAAATGGTTTTAGGATACATGAATCTGATAAATGTGTTTATAGCAAATTTTCTGGTGGTAAAGGTGTGATCATATGCCTATATGTAGATGACATGCTTATCTTTGGTACTAACCTAGATATTATTGAAATTACAAAGAATTTCTTGTCATCTAATTTTGATATGAAAGATATGGGCATTGCTGATGTTATTTTGGGTATTAGGATTAAGAGGGATAACAACCAATTAATCCTTACCCAGTCTCATTACATTGAGAAAATTTTGAAGAAATTCAATAGATTCGATTGTCAACCCATGTCTACACCTTTTGATCCACAAGTGAAATTGTATCCTAACACTGGTAGGGCTGTTGATCAATTATTATATTCTAGAGTGATTGGGAGTTTAATGTATGCAATGACTTGTACTAGACCTGATATTGCTTTTGCAGTGGGGAAACTTAGTAGATATACTAGTAACCCGGGTAGTGTGCATTGGCATGCTATTGATCGAGTATTAAAATACTTGAAGAAAACTATGGATTATGGAATAATCTATAGTGGATATCCTTCGGTTATAGAAGGGTATACAGACGCCAGTTGGATAACTGACCGTGAGGATCACTCATCAACGAGTGGTTGGATCTTTACACTTGGAGGAGGAGCTATCTCCTGGGGATCCAAGAAACAGACATGTATTACAGACTCAACAATGGCTGCTGAGTTTGTGGCTCTAGCATCATCTAGCAAAGAGGCAGAATGGTTGAGAAACCTACTTCTGGAAATTAATGTGTGGCCAAAACCCATGCCACCCATCTCTTTGCATTGTGATAGTCAAGCAACACTATCACGGGCTTATAGCCAGATTTATAATGGTAAGTCCAGACATATAGGACTTAGACACAGTTATGTCAGGCAACTGATTACTGATGGTGTTATCACCATTGATTATGTGCGGTCAAGTCAAAACTTGGCTGATCCTTTAACAAAAGGACTTGCAAGGGATTTGGTGTGGAAAACATCAAAGGGGATGGGACTTAAGCCCATATAGAATCACTCTTGATGGAAACTCAACTCAAAACTTGAAACATCAAGTTCTTGAGTTCAATGAGCAAAGTACATCATATGTTGTGATTGCAAGCACTTAATTTATGTCATCCCTGGGTAAAGTGCTTGGAACCTGTAATGACAAGGAAGGAGGATGAGTTTAACTCTTAATAGGTTTCATTTTGATTAGAGTACTAAAGTTACAGGGGTACTCTTGATAACCTACCTATATGAGTGTGGAGGTGGTGCCGCTTCCTATGAATTCAAGGGCTTGAATTCTAAAACACTCATGAAACAGGATATGGACACAAGGTCAATCCATGTGTCGGTTTTTCTGAATACTGAAGATATTATGTTTAATGTGTAATGCATGTCCGGTTGGTTATACATGATCATTGGTTTAAAGACAAGTCTACCAAGCAATCCTTATTGATTTTGATGTGCATCACTAGGTGATCGATTCAAGTCGCGAGACACCCCTCATTGAAGCATAAAACTATCAAGTGAACCAAGAATCAGTGTCATGTAAATTTTGAAAATGGTGGAGGATTGTTAGAGGTTTTTCAAAATGTATTTTCATGTGTCTGTAAGTTGGGTCTTTGTTTGTCACTTTGAGTTGGGTTTTAGTCTCACATCGGTTAAAGAGGAAAAAGTTTGGCACTACATAAAGTGAGGTGTGTATAAAAGAATGTTTACTTTAGGAATGGTAAGGTGTTATGCACACGGTACTTTAATGGCACACTTGGCACTTCGCACGTGCGCATCATCGCTAGGAGCTGGAGCCTTTTCTTTTTGGCTAATCAAACGGTGGAGATCGTTCCATCAGATGCGATCTGGACCGTTCAGATGGTGGACTCGTCCGATGCAACGTGCACCGTTGGATCGATCAAGAAACAGTTACACTGGTCGAAGGGGTGCCATCGAAAAGGGTGCATCGGATGGTGATCGATCTGGACCGTCGATCTTGTAACTGAAGATCCAACGGTCCAGATTAGAGGTGGTTAAACCTCAAGAGATGCATTGAAAATGTGCTCCTATGTCTATAAATAGATATGATTTCCTACCATTCAAACCTTCAATAAAAAACATTCTCTTTTTCCTAAAGTGTGTTCTTGTATTGGGTTTCTGCAGAGTCTAATACAAGGGTCTTGATTCATTTGGGTTCATTTGGGTTCTGTTCACCATCGTCCGTGCAAACGCTGGTAAAAATTTCTTCGAGTTATCCTGCAGACAGATTTGCAGTACCCTGTGCACACTGTATAAGGGGCAAATACTGTTTTAAGGAGAGCGACATCGTAACGCAACTCGAAGTGTTCAATTGAAGTCTGCATCAATATTTCCAACAGTTGTGTCCAACTTATCAATGTCTTCCGGAACCATCTCCTTCTTCTCAAGGAACAGTTCCTTTATGGCCTTTCTGAGCACATCATCAGTTTTGTAGGTTTCAGAGACGGTAATCCATGAGAAACAGTCGAAGTGTTTCTTAATTTGTTCATTCTTGTAAACTTGAGCTACGAGAGTGGTCTTGCCAAGGCCACCCATCCCCCATATCGCAATTTCAATGCGCTCCGTCTTTTCATCTGTCAGCCAGCCTATCAACTTTTCTTTGTTACTGTCCTGTCCAACAATATCATCATCTTCTCCAAGAAACAGAGAAATGTTTGTGGATCTTTTCCTTGCATGGTTGATGCTCAACGCTTCCCCAGGCCCCTTGACGTCATACCGGATACTTCTCTTCGAGATCCCCTCTATTTTGATTTTGATCTCTTGCAGCTGCATGGCTATACCTATTAGAAAATGTCATACGAATAAACAATCAATTGAACAGGGTATTGTTAAGTGTAAATTAAAAGTATATGATGTAATACAAGGGACAGTCAATACCATGCCTAGCCTTAATGTTCCTTGATACTTGTAAAGCTTTTGCAACAGAATTCCAGAGACCACACCTCTTCTGCTCACCAAGAAAGTATGTGAACTCATCGACTATGTCTTCGATATAATAAGCTGCTTCCCTCACTTGTCCGACCCAAACCGCAGCCGGTCAACCCATGATTGCTCTATCAGCGTGTCTGATGAAGGCATGTATCATCTCCAGCTCGCTCTTTATCTCTCCCATGTCACTACGCACTGCTAGCAAGAGAGATGCTTCCTCCTTAGAGAGAGACCAGAGTGATTTTCCGAATTCCGTAGCCAAGGTGGAGGCAACCTTGAGGATCACAAAACCTACAACAGCCTCTGCCATGCCTCTTTGCTTCTCAACTTGCTTGCTACTTCCCTCTTTAGAGATTGGTCTGTGCAAAGTTGTAACTGTTATATCAAGAATCACTGAATAATTTTTTTCTTCTAGTGAGTGGATTACTTAAATCATTCCATATATCCTGAAATGCCTGCATGCATTTGAAACATCCTACTTAAAATCTACAACATCTACAAATGAAACAATCTTACTAAGTAATATGGAGACCTGAAAATGCTCATCTGAAAGATATAAATGTTGCATCTTTATGTCCATGAACGAATTGTTTTTTTAGTAAGCTAAGTATTCAAGTCAGTGAAAGTCTCAATTTTTCATTTTTTGGTGGTTGGCTACGTGGAATGAGAATAAAATCGAGCAAGATTATGTTGGTGGCTGGTTCACTCTGATATTGATTGTGGCACATATGGTGGAAGCTGATAACGAACCCAAGATTAAAACAAGAACAACACCATTAGAGACACAAATTTATATGATTCGGCTTAAACACATATCCATGTGGGAGAGATTTTCATTTTTTGTTAGCATTGTATGAACTAAATGCATCCAATATCTCAGTTTTGTCACATATCATATCCATTAACCCAAGTTAAGGTGCCATTTGGATAGAGACATAAGCTATTCTAAGGTTTATGATTATTCTAGGAACATATAACTATATGAGTGGAATAAGTGATTTTATGTTTGGTTGTGTTTTTTAATCATTCTCGTTGAGAAATATAATACTGAAGTTTTTATTATTTGGTTGATCATGAATAAATTTTAATTATTCTCACTTATTTTAACATAGTTATATTCATCTATTCCTTCCATCCAAACAACTTTTTAGGTTTATTCTCCTTCTATTCCACTAACTCGAACGGCCCCTAGGGAATCCACTGTAATTCAGTGATATATAAGACATACAAGACTTAATTACATTTCAAGTAGTCTTCCTTGTTGAGCTACTTCTCTCTGCCTTTATGTAAATCTACTTACAATTTCATTGCGTTGATGGACTTGGACTCGTAGCTCACTGATTGACAAGATAATTTACAACCAAGTCCTACTTTCGAATCCCAAACACTTACCTACAAAGATTAAAAAAAAATGCTTTGAAGACGTGCCTCTGCACCCCTTAAAACATATTTGTATGTCCCCCCTGTTTACACGTTGCACACCCCACCCAAACTTGAAGAATTTTCATTTAGAAGTCCCAAATATAGTAGGGGTGTTTTTTTTTTAAACCCCTGATTTGTCCTCCCAAAACCTCACCGTTTACCTCCCTTGCTGTCATAGTCTCCCTAGTCATTGTCCTCGAGGATCCAACTTGAGTAGGACTCGGACATGGTAGACCTTTTATCTGGTCGAATCCGTGTCCACCATGGTCCGACCTGAACAAACCTAAAAAGAAGACTTATTTACAAGAGTACTCTTAAAATGTCATGTAGTTTCCTTCTCTAAGCTGCCCCTTCTCAATCTATGTTGATCTTTCTGACAATTCTTATATGTGTGGATATTTATAGAGGAATATCCTAACAACCTCAAGAAAATTTTAACAGGCCGTTATAACTAATACTAATTATATAAATGTATAAGACATAAATAATATATTATATCTAAATAATTTAATCTAAATATTAGTTAACCCCTTTAATTGGGTGCCCTCCCCTATATGATTATAATCATAAATAAACTAGTTCCAAACTAAAATATTCAACCGGTAACCAGTTAAATGTAAGCTTTCCGAAAGCTGACAGAAAGGGGAGACAACTAAGTTAGCTAATCTAAAATAACATAAAGTCTAACATACATGATGGCTTCAAAGGGAAAATAATATTTATATGCCAAAATGGGGAAATCTTCATAGGTTCAGAACCTTTTGAAGCAGTTTATAGAACATCGGATTCACATGTCCTTCTGCATCTCCTCTCCTCTAGTTTGCAAACAGGGCAATGTATAAAATGTTATTTGCATAACTATCTTGAAAACTGTTATTTTATCAAATTTTTTCTATTAAAAATCTTATTTTCAGTAATACACCTAAAAAAAGGTTAAGTTGTGCACCTATGTACTTTTTGATGGTACATACATACAACGATACAACTTATAAAATAGATTTGTTATGGCAGCAGAATATTCATGCACAACTTATCCATTTTGAGGGATATTGTTTTAAATAGAATTTCAAATTTCAATGGGGGTATATTGATAAAATATTGATCTTAGAGGTACAAAAAATAAGTTTGACTATGAATTTCAAATATTGGATTGGCATTACCATGTCAGGCTAATTCGATAAAATGGAGTTTTGTTTGCAGTCTTATTTACAATATGTAAATTTACATCCATCATCTACTAAATGAAATATATATATTTATATATATACACACACTCAGAAAAATTGAAAGCACTTTTGTCAAAAATAATAAATAAATCTTATACAGAAATATATATTTCATTAAAACAGACCGCAAAGTTGCCCGCCAGGGGGAAAAAAGGAGAGAGAAAGACAATAGAGGCTAGAACACGAAAATGATTACATTCAATGGTTTAGAATATCAGTCAGAAAATAAAAAAATTCAAACAAACACAGGTTTCACAAAAATGTCATCACAGCTATCCACATTTCAGATGAAGTTGATTTGATGGCTGTAACAAAATAGCATCAGCAACCCAATTTGATTATTTATTGTTTAATTAATTATGTTTTGGTTCACAAAAAAATCTACTCAATGGTTATCAATTATGGGTCACTGACCTTAAAATGTCTCCCCGGATCTCTGACTGCTTCTATTGCTGGAGATTTGTCTGTGCAGGTTTACAAACAGATCTCTCTCTCTCTCTCTCTCTCTCTCTCTCTGTGGAAGTCTATAAATGTAGAATGGTACAGAGTGGTTGATGTCTTGGGTCAACAACGAGGAAGAAGCCTGGGGTTCTAATTTCTCAATGTTTTGTTTTCTTTTTGCTTTCCCCCTTTGTGTACCAAATATGTGGCAGGGAGGATGGGGAAATAACCTGCAAACAGTCATTATATGTTGATTTTTTAATACTGAGATTCATAATAGGGTAATTTGTACTTTTAGCTCCCCTAAAATGAATATCGGTAGAAATAGCCATGTTCATAAAATATTTATAAAAACTAATCCCGTTAATCCAATCAACGTTGTCATGTCAGCACTAACCTTTTTTTCAGCGCCCCTATGAAAACATTGCCAGTACAAATTTTCAATGCCCCCTGAAGACATTGGAGACAGAATATATATAATCAGTCTCCAGTGCATTTCTATTTTAGTTTTTTTTTTGTATAAATTGATAGTTTTTTCAAAAATAGATATGAAAATCTTGCTCGAACACACATATAATGAAACAATTTAAATGAAATAAAACTTAAATCCCATAAATACACTCACTCCACCTCTGGTCAATATATCATGTGATATACATGACTGTTACTGTCTATATGTCATCTCATAGGGCTTGTGATGGGGTGTAAAAGATAGGGTTTAAAAAATATTATTCTTGTACTAAAAAGACACTCAAAGAAGATTAAGTACTTCAAAATAAATATATCATTTCTTTTTCTTCTTCTTCTTCTTTTTTTATTTTTTTGGTTTGTAAATCCAAATTTGTAATTCTTTGACAATATGTACGAAGAGTATAAGATGTATTACAATTAAGTAAGCAGGGTATGTAGGAGAACTGAGGGAATAGGAAATTAAATCAACCATATGTCTTCCCCATCAATTTAGGTAGAGGAATAACACTGGAATAGGTTGGAATAGGAATGAATAAAACAAAAACAAATGTTTGTTTGCATGGAAAAAATTAGTACAATTATACCGAATAGCTGAGAATAAGTTGATATTAAGATTCTATCATCCCTGGGAATTAGGTAATTCCACATGATCTATTACATTAGTATAAGCCCACATGTCAACTCACATCATCGCCCAAGGGGGTTTTCATGTCAAATCATGTTTTTTAGTTGTTATAAATGCATCGTTACTTGAGAGAAGAGAAAATTGAGATAAAGTTGCTGATTCTTTGTTTAGAACTGTTTTGTATATTTTTAAAAAAAAAAAGAAATAAAAAGGAGGAGTTTGATGCTTGAGTTGTTTCTGTGCAGTTATAAATACACTATTACATGCTTGAGAGGGGGAAACGGAGTATACTTTAGATAATCAGAGGCTCCTCAAGCAATTCAGCACCTCTTTTCATCTCTTTTATAGAGGGGGAATAGGGTGGAACAGGGGTGAATAATCCCAAAAAGATGAAATTCTTTGCCTCTGATGATGGAAAGTGAGATTTTTGCCTTGCTGATTTTTGGAGTTTCGGATTCCTTGCCACCAAGTCATTAGTACTGAAAAAGAAAAAATCAATTCCTTGAATGTGTCTTCTTAGTATAAATGTTGGTGGCAAGGAATCCGAAGTCCAACAATCAGCAAGGCAAGAATCTCACCTTCCATCATCAAGGGCAAGCCCCCCCCCCCCCCCCCTCTCTCTCTCTCTCTCTCTCTCTATGTGCAATACTCTTTCACCAACAAGAGATCACTCACTGCCATCCATTATCAAAGGAAAACCAACTCTTGCTTGGCATGTGCATATATCCCAATGAACATTCGTGTCTAAGTATGCACAAGACCATACCATAGCTCGATATTGGCTCTTCTTTTTTTTGATAGATAGGCGGGTCGAACCCGCGACCTCCTCGAAGGCAGGGTGCATACCAACCACTCGGCTACCAGTGAAGAAGATTTCAAATGGACGTTGTTGAACTGGGTAGTGGGAAAGGGAGACAAAAAAATAAAATAAATAATGACATTTTGGTAATTTTGGTAGTGGAAAAGATTAAGTTGGGTAGTACTAATAGCTTTGCCCTTTTTTTTATTGTAACCTTGAATATAGGGATTGCCAAATGACATTGAATTGGCCAGAATTACCATAGATTAATCTTCATTATACAAAAAACATCATACACCAATTCATATAGAATTCTTATACTTCTCATTACATTTGTTCTGCAAAGACAAAGATCAAGCCAAAAGCAATCAAATACAACACATCTGACATTTATTGAGATTGTGCTATCCACATGCAAGCAAACACTTGAGACACAACTGATGACATAACTTCATAAAATGACAGCTGAGGAGGGCAATTCAAGGTGCAGGGTGGGCATACGAATACAACGAAGTGTATGTCTGCAAGAAGGTAAGCACGATGACAAGCATGGCGGCCACAAGCGAGATGATCGACCAAGGATTGTTGAAGTAGTTTCGTGCCAACACGGCACGCCACTTGTTCCACTTCGATCCACAGTGCTCGTTCACCTTGTACAACAGTTCTCTGAGGTAGCTCATCGAATTGTTCACGAAAACCTCATTGCACAACTCATTGAACAGACGGGCCACCTCGACTTCGTTGCTTTTCCCTATCCTCAGAATGCCCTCGCTTTGGAGCGCCTTCACGTCGCCCGGCGTCTTGATCATGCTCTCCATGAAGGAGGCGTAGTAGGTGATGTGGTCCATTGTGTTCGGGTAGCATTGCTCAAAAGCAATAAGATTCCTAAAGATGGGGAAGGTGTTCTCATAGATGCATAGGACAGGGATTTCCATGACCCCATTGTTAAAAGTGACATCAATGAAGCTGCCCTGCCTTTTCGGCTTGAACACGACGCCCGCCTCCTTTTGCTCCGTTGCGCTTAGCATCCACCCTGTCCCCGAAGGCCATGGTAGCTCTTGCTTGCGTTTGCTATCTTGGGGGAAACAGGGAAGGATGTTTTTGGCGCCTCGCGAGGCGGGTTGCTTGTTGGGTCTCGCAAGCCAAGGAGGGGTTGGGGGTATACTTTTTCTAGGATCCGGAACAAGCAGGATATGAAACAAATGGAGCAAGTGATGGAATTTGGGATTTCTTATCCTCACATAGTATTGGCTCTGATCAATCTTATTCAAGAGATGCGTTGCAAGCTCAAAGAGGGGGATGTTCTTACCTTCCGGTGGGAGGAGCAAATCGAAGAGCGCCTCCACGACGAAGAATGGAATCTGGTTCTCGATTTTGAGAAGATCATGGTCCACCAGCTCCAACGCGTACAACAAGTTTTGGATTTCACCCCTCTCCGGTTCTTCTTCTCCCTCGGGCGCGGCCCACACCCAATTTGCCTGCTTGGCCTCCATCATTGCTCTAAGCATCTTTAGCTCGTCGTTTCCCTCAAAGTTTGCATCCATAGCCCGCTTCAATGAGCTTTGAAGTTTGAGTAACTCGCCCCTCGCCATAGCCTCATCATGCAATGGCCGCTGCAACATCTTCTCGACATCCGGTTTCTCGCGAAGTAGGACGCCGAGGATGAAGCATCCGTCAAGGAACATCATCTCCGCGAACTCACTGCTCCCCATCTCGATGGGCTCCGAGTAGCAACTACGCACTCGGTTCTCCAACGCCATCATCTTTTCGAGGCACTCCTCGAGCTTCTTATCATGGCATTTGGAGAGGAGACGGCGCGCCATTCGCCATTTGTGCTTCTCCATCGTCTGGAGATTCGGCTTGCGTCTGTGGTATGGACCGATGGAGACGACCCTGGGCTCGTAGGCGGCCGGATCAAGCGAGCGGAGGTTGTGGGGGACGGTGAAGATCGAACACTCATCTTTGCGCCAGGGCTTCTCCAAGGAGTCGTTCAATCTCCTTCGAAGAGAATCGGACCATCCTTTGTCGATGGATTTGGGTGGAGTGGGTGGCACTGTTGGATCGCCTTCCACTACTATTATGTTGTCGTCCATGTGTGCTTATAATCACTCACTCGAAGAAGGATGAATGAGTGATCTCTTGCTTGTGGAAGTACAATTGCACACATCTTCTTCTTATAAAATATATATAGGAAATACTATTTGAAGATTAAATTCTTTGCTTTTGATGATGGAAAGTGAGATTCTTGACTTGCTGATTTTTGGAGTTTCGGATTCCTTGACATCAACATTTATACTAAAAAAAAGAAACACTCAAAGAAGATTCAGTTCTGGAGAGACCAATCATCCAAGTCATTAAACAGGCATTTCACTGGGGGAAAAAATCCACAATTTGTATTTCTTTCAAAATATGTACAAAGAGTATAAGATGTAGTTACAATTATGTCCTACTTGTGAGAAAAAGCAGGGTATGTAGGAGAACAGAGGGAACAGGAAATTAAATCCACCATATTAATGAATCGTCGATGATAAATGTAATATAACATGCTTGAGAGAGGAGAAAATTGAGATAAAATTGTTGTGGATTGTATGTTTAGAATATTTTTTTTTTTTTGAAGAAGAAGAAGCAATGAAAAGGAGTTTGATGCTTGAATTGAAAAATAGAGAAGACTAATGGCCTGTTTTGTAAAGAAATAGCACTGGAATAGGTTGGAATAGGGATGAATAAGACCAAAACAAGTATTTGTTTGCATGGAATAAAGGAGTATAGTTATAACAGAATAGCTTAAAATAAGTTGATATTGAGATTCTAGCCTCCCCCTGGGAATTTGGTAATTCCACACAATCTATTACATTGGTATAAGCCCACATGTCAACTCACATTATCGTCTCTTATAAATCAGGGGTTCTCATGTTAAATCATTTTTTTCAGTTTTTATAATTGCACCATTGCTTGAGAGAAAAGAAAATTGAGATAAAGTTGATGATTCTATGTTTAAAACTGTTTTGTACATTTAAAAAAAAAAGAAGGGAGTTTTGATGCTTTGAGTTGTGTCTGTGCAGTTATAAACACAATATTACATGCTTGAGAGAGGAGAAAATTGGGTAGGCTTTAGAGAATCGAAGGGGTGAAAGCATTTCTTCAAGACAGGTTACTTACCTCCTCAAGCAATTCAGTACCTCTTTCCATCTCTTTAATAGGTGGAGGAATAGGGTGGAATAGGGGTGAATATATAATCCCAAAAAGATGAAATTCTTTGCCTTTGATTATGGAAATTAAGATTCTTGCTTTGCTGATTTTTGGAGTTTCGGATTCCTTTCCACCAACAGTTGTACTAAAAAAGACAAACTCCAAGAAGATTCAGGTGAAACCAACCATCCAAGTCATTAAACATGACCAATAAAAAAAAAGTCATTAAACATGCATTTTAGTATTAAAAAAGAAAAAAATCAATTCCTTTCTTTCTTGTTTGTAAATCCAAAAATGTTAGCTCCTTTGAAAATATGTACAAATCCTCGTATAAGATGTAACATTAGGTTATTCTTCCCTAATAATTATACTGGGATAGATAACAATCCAGACCGAATAAATAATTTTTTGTTTGGTTGCTTTTCCTGTTATTCTCATTGGGAAACGTAAAAATGATTTTTTTGTTGTTTGGTTCACCTTGAATAAAGTAATAATAAATGATTGATAAGGGATAAATAAGTGTTTATGATTTTTTAAATGATAACTATACCCCTGTGAATAGTATGTGAAATTTATGATTGATTTGATAGATGTGATAGTTTTTGAAATCTGTGTGATACTGTTAGATGAGACAAATTTTTTTAAATGACAGATAAGAGTATTTTTATCTATTGGTATAGATAAGGCCTGATAAACAATTCCAACATTTTCTTAAAATATTTATTAAGCTTTATCCTAACTTATCCAAAAATAACTATTGGGGTTTATTCTATCAAAACGAACAGTTTTTTTGAACTATTCTCATGTATTCTTCCTTATCCTAGCCTTATGTTGTACGCTATATGGGGGGAAAGAGTATAAGATGTAATTACAATTTAATCCTACCTTTGAGTAAAAGCCGATTATGTAGGAGAACAGATGGAACAGGATATTAAATCCACCATATTAATGAAATCATGGATGATAAATGCATGCACTATATGCTTGAGAGATGATAAATGGACCACCACCCAACATAAATTCTGAAAATCACAGCTAATGAGGGAAATTTAAAGCTCATGGTGGGCATACGAATACAACGAAGTATACGTCTGCAAGAAGGTAAGCACGATGACAAGCATGGCGGCCACAAGCGAGATGATCGACCAAGGATTGTTGAAGTAGTTTCGTGCCAACACGGCACGCCACTTGTTCCATTTCGATCCACAGTGCTCGTTCACCTTGTACAACAGTTCTCTGAGGTAGCTCATCGAATTGTTCACGAAAACCTCATTGCACAACTCATTGAACAGACGGGCCACCTCGACTTCATTGCTCTTCCCGATCCTCATAATGCCCTCGCTTTGGAGCGCCTTCACGTCGCCCGGCGTCTTGATCATGCTCTCCATGAACGAGGCGTAGTAGGTGATGTGGTCCCTCGTTCGGGTAGCATTGCTCAAAAGCAATAAGGTTCCTAAAGATGGGGAATGTGTTCTCATAGATGCACAGGACAGGGATCTCCATGACCCCATTCTTAAAAGTGACATCAATGAAGCTGCCCTGCCTTTTCGGCTTGAACACGACGCCCGCCTCCTTTTGCTCCGTCGCGCTTAGCATCCATCCTGTCCCCGACGGCCATGGTAGCTCTTGCTTGCGTTCGCTATCTTGGGGGAAACAGGGAAGGATGTTTTTGGCGCCTCGCGAGGCGGGTTGCTTGTTGGGTCTCGCAAGCCAAGGAGGGGTTGGGGGTATACTTTTTCTAGGATCCGGAACAAGCAGGATATGAAACAAATGGAGCAAGTGATGGAATTTGGGATTTCCTATCCTCACATAGTATTCGCTCTGATCAATCTTATTCAAGAGATGCGTTGCAAGCTCAAAGAGGGGGATGTTCTTACCTTCCGGTGGGAGGAGCAAATCGAAGAGCGCCTCCACGACGAAGAATGGAATCTGGTTCTCGATTTTGAGAAGATCATGGTCCACCAGCTCCAACGCGTACAACAAGTTATGGATTTCACCCCTCTCCGGTTCTTCTTCTCCCTCGGGCGCGGCCCACACCCAATTTGCCTGCTTGGCCTCCATCATTGCTCTAAGCATCTTTAGCTCGTCGTTCCCCTCAAAGTTTGCATCCATAGCCCGCTTCAATGAGCTTTGAAGTTTGAGTAACTCGCCCCTCGCCATGGCCTCATCATGCAATGGCCGCTGCAACATCTTCTCGACATCCGGTTTCTCGCGAAGTAGGACGCCGAGGATGAAGCATCCGTCAAGGAACATCATCTCCGCGAACTCACTGCTCCCCATCTCGATGGGCTCCGAGTAGCAACTACGCACTCGATTCTCCAACGCCATCATCTTTTCGAGGCACTCCTCAAGCTTCTTATCATTGCATTTGGAGAGGAGACGGCGCGCCATTCGCCATTTGTGCTTCTCCATAGTCTGGAGATTCGGCTTGCGTCTGTGGTATGTGTTAGAATTAGAAATTGAAGAGAATGAACCAAAAAAATTATTAGGGTTTGTATCAATATTTATAGTACAAAAAGGGAAACGGGAAAAGGACTAATCTACCCTTAACCCTAACATATATACATTTAACACCCCCTCTCAAACTCATGGTGGATCATACACCGAGAGTTTGCTCAACGAGAAGCTATGCCGCTGAAGTGTATGTGACTTTGTGAAAAAGTCAGATAACTGAAGAGAAGAAGAAATATATGGGAGTGAGATTGTGCCCGCAAGAAAGTGATGACGGACGAAGTGACAATCGATCTCGATGTGCTTCGTACGTTCATGAAAGACTGGATTGCTAGCAATCTGAATGGCGCTCTTGTTATCACAATATAGAGGAGTAGACGCAGAGAGGATGACGCCCATGTCAGAGAGGAGGCGTCGAAGCCAAACAACCTCAGCAGTAGCGGATGCCATAGCACGATATATGGCCTCAGCACTCGAACGAGAAACAATGTCTTGTTTCTTGGCCTTCCAAGATATAAGAGAGTCACCAAGAAACACACATATACCAGTCGTGGATTTTTGATCTGTGACATCTCCTGCCCAATCAGCATCAGTATAAGCACGAAGTTCAAGAATAGAAGAAGACGGAAACAGCAGAGCACGAGATATAGTGCCACGTAGATAGCGTATAATCCGAAGAACTGCTGCATAATGAACAGTACGAGGGGCAGCGACGAACTGACTGACAATATGCACAGCATAAGCAATGTCAGGACGAGTGACAGTGAGATAGACGAGGCTTCCAACAAGCTGTCTATAACGAGTAACATCAGACAGGGGTTCTCCATCGTCAGGCCGGAGCTTAGCATGGAGCTCAATAGGAGTGGGGGAGATGCGATCATCAGTCAGACAGGCACGGTCGATCAAGTCAGCAGTATACTTGCGTTGGGAGAGAAGATAACCACGCGGAGCAGAAGCAACTTCCAAGCCTAGAAAATATCGAAGTTTTCCAAGATCTTTCATCTCAAATTGACGCTGAAGATGTTGCTTGACCGACTGTATATGAGACGAATCATCGCCGGTGATGATCATATCATCAACATAAAGCAGCAGGATAGTCCGATGAGGACCAGAGGTGTGAACAAATAAAGCAGGATCAGAGGAACTCGGAACAAACCCAGCAGCACAGATAGCATCAGTGAATCGAGCGAACCAAGCGCGAGGAGCCTGCTTGAGACCATAAAGAGCGCGGCGAAGATGACATACATGACCAGAAGGATGAGGAAGACCCGAAGGAGGAGTCATATAAACCTCCTCTGATAAATCACCATGAAGAAAAGCGTTCTTGACATCAAGCTGATAAATAGGCCATTGACGAACAGAAGCAACAGAAATCAACGTACGAACAGTCGTCATCTTCGCGACTGGGGCAAATGTCTCATCATAATCAATACCATGCTGCTGAGTGAAACCACGGGCAACCAACCGAGCCTTGTGACGCTCAATCGAACCATCAGAGGTGGTCTTGATCTTGTAGACCCACTTACAGCTGATAGGAGTCTTCCCTGGAGGTAGTGGTACAATATCCCACGTATGAGTGCGTTGTAATGCACTGAGCTCCTCTGCCATGGCACCTTCCCATTCTGGAATACCGACAGCCTCACGATATGATTGGGGCTCCCAATGAGTGGAAACAGCTGAAAGAAAACACTGAAAACTAGGAGAAAAAGAATCAGAGGCAACTAGACTTAGCCTTTGTGGAGGACGACGATCACGAGGTGGATTGCGGCGAGGAGCTGGTGCAGGGTCGACTGCTGGTCGAACAATATTAGGCGCAGGAGCAACAACAGGGGAACTTGGCTCACATGAATCGTCTGCAGGAGGGGATGACAAGGTCGTAGAGGGGACAGAGGAGGGACTAGATGCAGGTGGGACAAACGATGGCAAGGTCGTAGATGGGATAGGTGATGGAGTGGATGCTGGTGGGACAGACGATGGCAATGTCGTAGATGAGATAGATGAAGGACTGAATGCAGATGGGACAGACGATGGAGAGGACTCAGGAGTCGAGAAATCCAGAAAAATAAGGTCATCAACGGTAGACGGAGGAAGTGGAGCCGGAGGTGACGGAAGAGCATAATAAGGATGATGCTCCCAAAAGGTGACATGACAAGAAATGCGAAGACGTCGTGCAATAGGATCATAACACTTGTAACCCTTATGTTGAATACTGTATCCAAGAAAAACACACATAGCAGAACGAGGAGAAAGTTTGGTGCGTTCAGTGGGAGGAAGAAGAACAAAACATGTGCAACCAAAAACACGAAGACGGGTATAATCAGGAGGCTGATTGTGAAGTCGCTCAGATGGCGAGATACCACCAGTAATGGATGATGGAGTGCGATTAATGAGATACACACTTGTGAGAACAGCCTCACCCCAAAACTCAACAGGGACCGATGCAGAAAGAAGTAATGATCGAGTCATCTCAAGAATGTGACGGTGTTTTCGCTCAGCAACTCCATTCTGTTGATGAGCATAAGGAGTGGAGAACTGAGGAAGAGTGCCTTGGGATGCCAAAAAGGCACTAAAAGACTTAGAACAATATTCACCACCACAATCAGAGCGTAGCACCTTAATACGACGAGAAAATTGGGTCTCAACCATGGTAGCAAAAGAAGTATAAATACGCAGTAAATCCGAGCGACTAGACATAAGATAAAGCCAAGTGAAACGAGAATAGTCATCGACAAAAATAACATAATATCGATTTCCCCCTTTTGAAAAAATAGGAGATGGACCCCAAATATCAGAATGTACTAAATCAAAGGGAGACTCGGAAATATGCAAACTTGAAGGGAATGGGAGAGCCACGGGCTTACCCAATTTACACCCCACGCATGGTTGAAGATCCGTACGAGAAAATGATCCTAAGGCACCGGTGCTAACAAGATATCGGAGTCTAGGCTGAGACAAATGGCCAAGACGACGATGCCAGAGATCGAAAGAAGAAAGGGAAGGAGAAGTAGTATCTAACCGAACGGAGGCAGTGGAAGGCTGAGGAACATGAAGCTGATCCATGTAATAGAGTCTACCCTGTCATCGTCCAGTTCCAATCTGTCTCCCACTAAGTCGATCCTGAACAGAACAAGATGATGAATCAAATGTGATCGTATAACCAAGGTCTGCAAGCTGACTGACAGAAAATAAACTCATGGAAAGTTTAGGAACATGCAAAACATTTGGCACACTAAATCGATGAGAATGATCAGAGAGAATGCCAGAGCTCGAGACAGACATAGGAGAACCATCAGCAGTGCGAATAAGGGAAGAAGAATGTGATGGTGTACAATTAACAAGAATCGATGCATCCGATGTCATATGATGGGAAGCCCCAGAATCAAGAACCCATGAGGTAATCGGCATACCTGATACGGGAGTAGAAGCACACTGAACGGAACCAGAAATATCTATACCAATCAATGAGTGTAACATAACAGAGAGCTGCTGATATTGGTCTTGTAACCCCTTTAGATGTGCAATAAGTTGAGCTGTAGTAAACTGTGACTGAGCAGAAGCAGCGCGAGGTGCAATTGATGTACAAATCTGATCCTGAAAAGGAGAAGATTGAGCAGACGACTGGATTGACAAGGAGAAAGCGGCATCTCGAGTATGTTTTCTAGCCAACTTGTGAAAATCGAGGGTCACATGACCAACGAAGTGACAATATCTGCAATCCATAGTACTTGCACAGCAATAGATCAAAATAAAAAGTATCTGATAGATCCAAAACAGTCACGGATGCGTAGATCACGAAAAGCTGATCAAAATGAGTACCAATATGACTATATTCGGAGTCCGAATGAGTCCGTAGCGGCCGGAGAAAGAAAATACCGAAAGATTGACGACGGTCGGGCGAGTTGACCTGGGCGAGTTGACGGGCGAGCTGGCGCGGGCGAGTTGACCCGGCGAGTTGACCAGCGAGTTGACTGGCGAGTTGACCCAGCGAGTTGACTCGGGCGAGTTGACTCGGCAGTCTACGACAGACGCTTAAAATCCCAGATTTTTCGGGATTTCACGCTGATTCTTCGCGCGCGACCGAGACGAACACTCGGGATTGCGCGGCGGTGCGGGGGCAGCGGCGCCGGCGCGGGGGTTGCGCGCGGGGGCAGCGGCGGCGCGGGGGCTATGCGCGAGGGCAGCAGCAGCGCGGGGACCCGTTAGCAGCGGTGCGGGGGCGCGGATCTGGGCAGTAGCAGCAGCGGCAGTGGCGGCGCGGGGGCGCGGATCTGGGTGCGGGGCAACGGCAAGGGCGCGGACGGCGCGGGCACGCGCGGACACGGCGCGGACGGCGCGCGGGCAGGGCTGCACGGGGAGTGCCAGGCGGCTCAGCAGGGCGGCATGGCAGCGGCACGACGGCGGCACAGCGGAACGTCGATGATCTCGCAAACGGAGACTAACGCCAACAAAAAATCAAAGAAAAAAATTGGATTGAAGCTCTGATACCATGTTAGAATCAGAAATTGAAGAGAATGAACCAAAAATATTATTAGGGTTTGTATCAATATTTATAGTACAAAAAGTGAAACGGGAAAAGGACTAATCTACCCTTAACCCTAACATATATACATTTAACAGTATGGACCGATGGAGACGACCCTGGGCTCATAGGCGGCCGGATCAAGCGAGCGGAGGTTGTGGGGGACGGTGAAGATCGAACACTCATCTTTGCGCCAGGGCTTCTCCAAGGAGTCGTTCAATCTCCTTCGAAGAGAATCGGACCATCCTTTGTCGATGGATTTGGGTGGAGTGGGTGGCACTGTTGGATCGCCTTCCACTACTATTATGTTGTCTTCCATGTGTGCTTGAAATCACTCACTCGGAGAAGGATGAATGAGTGATCTCTTGCTTGTGGAAGTACAATTGCACACATCTTCTTCTTATATAATATATATAGGAAATACTATTTGAAGATTAAATTCTTTGCTTTTGATGATGGAAAGTGAGATTCTTGACTTGCTGATTTTTGGAGTTTCGGATTCCTTGAAATCAACATTTATACTAAAAAAAGAAACACTCAAAGAAGATTCAGTTCTGGTGAGACCAATCATCCAAGTCATTAAACAGGCATTTCACTGGGGGAAAAAATCCACAATTTGTATTTCTTTCAAAATATGTACAAAGAGTATAAGATGTAGTTACAATTATGTCCTACTTGTGAGAAAAAGCAGGGTATGTAGGAGAACAGAGGGAACAGGAAATTAAATCCACCATATTAATGAATCATCGATGATAAATGTAGTATAACATGCTTGAGAGAGGAGAAAATTGAGATAAAATTGTTGTGGATTGTATGTTTAGAATTTTTTTTTTATTTGAAGAAGAAGCAATGAAAAGGAGTTTGATGCTTGAATTGAAAAATAGAGAAGACTAATGGCCTGTTTGGTAAAGAAATAACACTGGAATAGGTTGGAATAGGGATGAATAAGACCAAAACAAGTATTTGTTTGCATGGAATAAAGGAGTATAGTTATAACAGAATAGCTTAAAATAATTTAATATTGAGATTCTAGCCTCCCCTGGGAATTGAGTAATTCCACACAACCTATTACATTGGTACAAACCCACATGTCAACTCACATTATCGTCTCTTATAAATCAGGGGGTTCTCATGTCAAATCATTTTTTTCAGTTTTTATAATTGTACCATTGCTTGAGAGAGAAGAAAATTGAGATAAAGTTGATGATTCTATGTTTAAAACTGTTTTGTACATTTAAAAAAAAAAGAAGGGAGTTTTGATGCTTTGAGTTGTGTCTGTGCAGTTATAAACACAATATTACATGCTTGAGAAAGGAGAAAATTGGGTAGGCTTTGGAGAATCGAAGGGGTGAAAGCATTTCTTCAAGACAGGTTACTTTCATCCTCAAGCAATTCAGTACCTCTTTCCATCTCTTTAATAGGTGGAGAAATAGGGTGGAATAGGGGTGAATATATAATCCCAAAAAGATGAAATTCTTTGCCTTTGATGATGGAAATTAAGATTCTTGCTTTGCTGATTTTTGGAGTTTCGGATTCCTTTCCACCAACAGTTGTATTAAAAAGGACAAACTCAAAGAAGATTCAGGTGAAACCAACCATCCAAGTCATTAAACATGACCAATAAAAAAAAAAGTCATTAAACATGCATTTTAGTACTAAAAAAGAAAAAAATCAATTCCTTTCTTTCTTGTCTGTAAATCCAAAAATGTTTGCTCTTTTGAAAATATGTACAAATCCCCGTATAGGATGTGACATTAGGTTATTCTTCCCTAATAACTATACTGGGATAGATAACAATCTAGACCGAATAAATAATTTTTTGTTTGGTTGTTTTTTCTGTTATTCTCATTGGGAAACATAAAAATGATTTTTTTGTTGTTTGGTTCACCTTGAATAAAGTAATAATAAATGATTGATAAGGGATAAATAAGAGTTTATGATTTTTTAAATGATAACTATACCCCTGCGAATAGTGTGTGAAATTTATGATTGATTTGATAGATGTGATAGTTTTTGAAATCTGTGTGATACTGTTAGATGAGATAAATTTTTTTAAATGACGGATAAGAGTATTTTTATCTATTGGTATAGATAAGGCCTGATAAACAATTCCAACATTTTCTTAAAATATTTATTAAGCTTTATCCTAACTTATCCAAAAATAACTATTGGGGTTTATTCTATCAAAACAAACAGTTTTTTTGAACTATTCTCATGTATTCTTCCTTATCCTAGCCTTATGTTGTACGCTATATGGGGGGAAAGAGTATAAGATGTAATTACAATTTAATCCTACCTTTGAGTAAAAGCCGAGTATGTAGGAGAACAGATGGAACAGGATATTAAATCCACCATATTAATGAAATCATGGATGATAAATGCATGCACTATAACATGCTTGAGAGATGATAAATGGACCACCACCCAACATAATTTTTTTTATTGGAAAGTTAGCGCATGTGTAATCACTGTTTAGATACACGGTCTGTGCAGAGTATATGCAACCGCAGATGCGGTTTGATCCAAAGACCGAACCACATAAGGCTAGATGGCCCAATATGTAGTCCAGACCGGCACATGCGGTCTGTATGTGGATATGCGGCCGCCTATACAGCCGAACAAGATCTTTTTTATTAGGCTGGTATGATTTGAATATAAAAATTTTTGGGGTCCTTTATTTTATTGAATAATAGTCTTTGGATAGTTCTTACGCTTTCACTTCGATGTCAGTGTTGCTTTGGAAGCTTTATAACTTATGAAGTTTTAGCTATCCATTATTTTTTTTCCTTACTTTCCATTTTTCTAAATATCAGACATAAGTTTATTTCCCTATCCACTATTAACTATACATTTCAACAAAGACCTAGGTTTATAGCTTATGATGTTGTATAGATTTGTCCTTCATATGCTAATATAGACTTATTTTTATTGCTCAAAATTTTTCTCTAATTTGTAATCAAAGCCATTTGTTATAAATTATTAACATATCTACATATTTATCTTATTATCTATAGTTTGAAAATAGTCATATATCTTTCTATTAATAAAAATATAAAACTATATATACTCCTGCATATTACTCTATACAATACTCTAGCCGTACACAAATCACATACCACATTTCTAAACATTGCTTGTGCAATCCTCATGTTTTTTTAATAAAGATATGCACTGTACTTTTCATGATATAATGGAATCAATTACATGATCTACAAGTAGAAGTGAATTATATGATTCACTTCATGAGACATATATCTTGGAATATATATGAGACTGCACTGGCGGAGCCACTTGAGGTCCAGGGGGGGCATGGGCCCCCCCCCCCTGATTTTTTTTTTTTTTTTGGTACTTTGATTAGGCTATAACCATACAAAGCAACAACCAAAACCAATCAACAAATACCAACAACCCACCACTATGCAAAATCTGGGGATAAAAAAAAAAAAACCATGAAGTCATGATTCACCTTGATTAATCCACTAATAGAACCTGAATTGTTTTTTATTTAATTTTAAACCCTTTTAATTTTTAGGTGGTAGATTGATTTTAATTAAGGTATATAGATCATCGGCTTCATTTACATATGAAAATTTCTAAACAGTAACAATCCAACAATGAAAAAAACCCACCCATGAGCCATCTAGACCATCCACATTTTTGGTGTACCTTCACCCCTTATTTTAATTAATTCTCTCCCTCCGGATAAAATAAAAGTCCATTTTGATTCTACTTTTTCATTGACCCCCAAGCCATAGTGACACGGACCCCACTCTCAGCGTCCCCACTCAAGCACCCATCTTGAAAAAAATAGATTCTTTAATCACTTTTTTTTTGTATTTCGATTGTTCCTAATATCAATCTCTATCTCTAAAAAATTCATAATTTTTACTTTTAGTTCTATTAAACTATCCAACAATCTGGAATATACAATCAGCAATCATTTCCTCTCTTCCATCAACACTTCGAATGTATATAATTTTTCTTTTTTACCATATTATCATTATTACTATTTTATTTAAAGTTTAAAATATTTATGTAAATATCTAAAATAATTAAATCATTCAACATTTTTAGAATATGAAAACTCGTCGAGATTAAATTTGAAGGTATATATTGCTTATCATATTTATATTTTGATATTTTTTTCGTAAATCATCGATGTGAAATTTGATATGTCGTTTTTAAATATGATAATTATCTTTACGAATCATTCGATTATTTTTTTATGTGAATATCTTTATTTTATTTTATACATATTCATTTTTTAATTTATACTATTGAAATTAAAAAAAAACATAATAACTTTAAAAAATATTTACATAAGTCACATTAGACCCCCCTTCATAAAAATCCTGGCTCCGCCACATGAGACATTAAACAGGAACGTATGTAATAACACTTTTTTTATTCTATAAATAGTTGAAATTTTTTATTATAAATTTCTGTTGTCAACCATTGAAATATCAGTCCAAAAACCCCGACATCCGACATCTGAAAACATTATAAGATCTGGTATTAATATGGTAGATTTCAATTCAAACATAAACAAGTCCAAGTGATTTCTTTTCAGTGGAAAAGCAAAATTGGATGTATGTTTAATGACTTGGATGTTGGTTTCACCAGAACTGAATGTTCTTTGAATGTGTCTTTTTACTATAAATGTTGGTGGCAAGGAATCCGAAGTCCAACAATCTCACTTTCCATCATCAAAGGCAAGGATCTCACTTTCCATCATCAAAGGCAAGGAATTTCATCTTCAAACAGGATTTCCAATATATAAGAAGAAGAAGAAGAAGAAGAAGAAGATGATGATGAAAATGTGTGCAATTGCTCTTCCACCAGCCAGAGATCACTCATTGACATCTATTATCAAAGGATAACCAACTCTTGCTCGGCATGTGAATATCCCAATGAGCATGCATGTCTAAGTATGCACAAAGACCATACCATAGCTCGATGTTGAGTCTTGTGATTGTTACCCTGAATACAAGTGGACTCTGAACTCCAGTCCTTTTGATCAGATTATTACATCGGACAGTATTGTGATTGTTACCCTGAATACAGGGACACCCTACTAGGAAAAAGAAAAATAAAAATAAAGAGATAGAAGAGAATTCCAAATGGCATTAAATTGGGCAGAATTACCATAGATATCTTCATTATACAAAACAACACCATACACCAATTCTTGTAGAATTCTTCTACTTGCCATTACATTTATTCTGCAAAGACAAAAATCAAGCGAAAAGCTTCAAATACAACACATCTGACATTTATTGAAATTGTGCTATCCACATGGAAGCAAACACTTGACACACAACTGATGGCAAACACTTGACAGAAAACGGATGACATAAATTCTGAAAATCACAGGTAATGAGTGAAATTTAAAGTTCATGGTGGGCATACGAATACAACAAAGTATACGTCTGCAAGAAGGTAAGCACGATGACAAGCATGGCGGCCACAAGCGAGATGATCGACCAAGGATTGTTGAAGTAGTTTCGTGCCAACACGGCACGCCACTTGTTCCACTTCGATCCACAGTGCTCGTTCACCTTGTACAACAGTTCTCTGAGGTAGCTCATCGAATTGTTCACGAAAACCTCATTGCACAACTCATTGAACAGACGGGCCACCTCGACTTCGTTGCTCTTCCCTATCCTCAGAATGCCCTCGCTTCGGAGCGCCTTCACGTCGCCCGGCGTCTTGATCATGCTCTCCATGAACGAGGCGTAGTAGGTGATGTGGTCCCTCGTTTTCGGGTAGCATTGCTCAAAAGCAATAAGGTTCCTAAAGATGGGGAATGTGTTCTCATAGATGCACAGGACAGGGATCTCCATGACCCCATTCTTAAAAGTGACATCAATGAAGCTGCCCTGCCTTTTCGGCTTGAACACGACGCCCGCCTCCTTTTGCTCCGTCGCGCTTAGCATCCACCCTGTCCCCGACGGCCATGGTAGCTCTTGCTTGCGTTTGCTATCTTGGGGGAAACAGGGAAGGATGTTTTTGGCGCCTCGCGAGGCGGGTTGCTTGTTGGGTCTCGCAAGCCAAGGAGGGGTTGGGGGTATACTTTTTCTAGGATCCGGAACAAGCAGGATATGAAACAAATGGAGCAAGTGATGGAATTTGGGATTTCCTATCCTCACATAGTATTGGCTCTGATCAATCTTATTCAAGAGATGTGTTGCAAGCTCAAAGAGGGGGATGTTCTTACCTTCCGGTGGGAGGAGCAAATCGAAGAGCGCCTCCACGACGAAGAATGGAATCTGGTTCTCGATTTTGAGAAGATCATGGTCCACTAGCTCCAACGCGTACAACAAGTTTTGGATTTCACCCCTCTCCGGTTCTTCTTCTCCCTCGGGCGCGGCCCACACCCAATTTGCCTGCTTGGCCTCCATCATTGCTCTAAGCATCTTTAGCTCGTCGTTCCCCTCAAAGTTTGCATCCATAGCCCGCTTCAATGAGCTTTGAAGTTTGAGTAACTCGCCCCTCGCCATGGCCTCATCATGCAATGGCCGCTGCAACATCTTCTCGACATCCGGTTTCTCGCGAAGTAGGACGCCGAGGATGAAGCATCCGTCAAGGAACATCATCTCCGCGAACTCACTGCTCCCCATCTCGATGGGCTCCGAGTAGCAACTACGCACTCGGTTCTCCAACGCCATCATCTTTTCGAGGCACTCCTCGAGCTTCTTATCATGGCATTTGGAGAGGAGACGGCGCGCCATTCGCCATTTGTGCTTCTCCATCGTCTGGAGATTCGGCTTGCGTCTGTGGTATGGACCGATGGAGACGACCCTGGGCTCGTAGGCGGCCGGATCAAGCGAGCGGAGGTTGTGGGGGACGGTGAAGATCGAACACTCATCTTTGCGCCAGGGCTTCTCCAAGGAGTCGTTCAATCTCCTTCGAAGAGAATCGGACCATCCTTTGTCGATGGATTTGGGTGGAGTGGGTGGCACTGTTGGATCGCCTTCCACTACTATTATGTTGTCTTCCATGTGTGCTTGAAATCACTCACTCGGAGAAGGATGAATGAGTGATCTCTTGCTTGTGGAAGTACAATTGCACACATCTTCTTCTTATATAATATATATAGGAAATACTATTTGAAGATTAAATTCTTTGCTTTTGATGATGGAAAGTGAGATTCTTGACTTGCTGATTTTTGGAGTTTCGGATTCCTTGAAATCAACATTTATACTAAAAAAAAGAAACACTCAAAGAAGATTCAGTTCTGGTGAGACCAATCATCCAAGTCATTAAACAGGCATTTCACTGGGGGGAAAAATCCACAATTTGTATTTCTTTCAAAATATGTACAAAGAGTATAAGATGTAGTTACAATTATGTCCTACTTGTGAGAAAAAGCAGGGTATGTAGGAGAACAGAGGGAACAGGAAATTAAATCCACCATATTAATGAATCATCGATGATAAATGTAGTATAACATGCTTGAGAGAGGAGAAAATTGAGATAAAATTGTTGTGGATTGTATGTTTAGAATTTTTTTTTATTTGAAGAAGAAGCAATGAAAAGGAGTTTGATGCTTGAATTGAAAAATAGAGAAGACTAATGGCCTGTTTGTAAAGAAATAACACTGGAATAGGTTGGAATATGGATGAATAAGACCGAAACAAGTATTTGTTTGCATGAAATAAAGGAGTATAGTTATAACAGAATAGCTTAAAATAATTTAATATTGAGATTCTAGTCTCCCCTGGAAATTGAGTAATTCCACACAACCTATTACATTGGTATAAACCCACATGTGAACTCATATTATCGCCTCTTATAAATCAGGGGTTCTCATGTCAAATCATTTTTTTCAGTTTTTACAATTGTACCATTACTTGAGAGAGAAGAAAATTGAGATAAAGTTGATGATTCTATGTTTAAAATTGTTTTGTACATTTAAAAAAAAAAGAAGGGAGTTTTGATGCTTTGAGTTGTGTCTGTGCAGTTATAAACACAATATTACATGCTTGAGAGGGGAGAAAATTGGGTAGGCTTTAGAGAATCGAAGGGGTGAAAGCATTTCTTCAAGACAGGTTACTTACCTCCTCAAGCAATTTTGTACCTCTTTCCATCTCTTTAATAGGTGGAGGAATAGGGTGGAATAGGGGTGAATATATAATCCCAAAAAGATGAAATTCTTTGCCTTTGATGATGGAAATTAAGATTCTTGCTTTGCTGATTTTTGGAGTTTCGGATTCCTTTCCACCAACAGTTGTATTAAAAAAGACAAACTCAAAGAAGATTCAGGTGAAACCAACCATCCAAGTCATTAAACATGACCAATAAAAAAAAAAGTCATTAAACATGCATTTTAGTACTAAAAAGCAAAAAAATCAATTGCTTACTTTCTTGTCTGTAAATCCAAAAATGTTTGCTCTTTTGAAAATATGTACAAATCCCCGTATAGGATGTGACATTAGGTTATTCTTCCATAATAACTATACTGGGATAGATAACAATCTAGACCGAATAAATAATTTTTTGTTTGGTTGTTTTTTCTGTTATTCTCATTGGGAAACGTAAAAATGATTTTTTTTTGTTTGGTTCACCTTAAATAAAGTAATAATAAATTATTGATAAGGGATAAATAAGAGTTTATGATTTTTTAAATTATAACTATACCCCTGCGAATAGTGTGTGAAATTTATGATTGATTTGATAGATGTGATAGTTTTTGAAATCTGTGTGATACTGTTAGATGAGACAAATTTTTTTAAATGACAGATAAGAGTATTTTTATCTATTGGTATAGATAAGGCCTGATAAACAATTCCAACATTTTCTTAAAATATTTATTAAGCTTTATCCTAACTTATCCAAAAATAACTATTGGGGTTTATTCTATCAAAACAAACAGTTTTTTTGAACTATTGTCATGTATTCTTCCTTATCCTAGCCTTATGTTGTACGCCATATGGGGGGAAATAGTATAAGATGTAATTACAATTTAATCCTACCTTTGAGTAAAAGCCGAGTATGTAGGAGAACAGATGGAACAGGATATTAAATCATGGATGATAAATGCATGCACTGTAACATGCTTGAGAGATGATAAATGGACCACCACCCAACATAATTTTTTTTTATTGGAAAGTTAGCGCATGTGTAATCACTGTTTAGATACGCGGTCTGTGCAGAGTATATGCAATCGCAGATGCGGTTTGATCCAAAGACCGAACCACATAAGGCTAGATGGCCCAATATGCAATCCAGACCGGCACATGCAGTCTGTATGTGGATATGCGGCCGCTTATACAGCCGAACAAGATCTTTTTTATTAGGCTGATATGATTTGAATATAAAAATTTTTGGGGTCCTTTATTTTATTGAATAATAGATTTTGGATAGTTTTTACGCTTTCACTTCGATGTCAGTGTTGCTTTGGAAGCTTTATAACTTATGAAGTTTTAGCTATCCATTATTTTTTTTCTTTACTTTCCATTTTTCTAAATATCAGACATAAGTTTATTTCCCTATCCACTATTAACTATACATTTCATCAAAGACCTAGGTTTATAGCTTATGATGTTTTATAGATTTGTCCTTCATATGCTAATATAGACTTATTTTTATTGCTCAAAATTTTTCTCTAATTTGTAATCAAAGCCATTTGTTATAAATTATTAACATATCTACATATTTATCTTATTATCTATAGTTTGAAAATAGTCATATATCTTTCTATTAATAAAAATATAAAGCTATATATACTCTGCATAATACTCTATACAATACTCTAGCCGTATACAAATCACATACCGCATTTCTAAACATTGCTTGTACAATCCTCATGTTTTTCTTAATAAAGATATGCACTGTACTTTTCATGAAAAAGATGTATATAAATTATAATGGAATCAATTATATGATCTACAAGTAGAAGTGAATTATATGATTCACTTAATGAGACATATATCTTGGAATATATATGAGACTCACTGGCGGAGCCACTTGAGGTCCAGGGGGGCATGGCGCCCCCCCCCCCCCCCCCCCGATTTTTTTTTTTTGGTACTTTGATTAGGTTATAACCATACAAAGCAACAACCAAAACCAATCAACAAATACCAACAACCCACCACTACGCAAAATCTGGGGATAAAAAAAAAATTTGAAAAAAATAAAAAATAAAAAACACCCATGAAATCATGATTCACCTTGATTAATCCACTAATAGAACCTGAATTGTTTTTTATTTAATTTTAAACCCTTTTAATTTTTAGGTGGTAGATTGATTTTAATTAAGGTATATAGATCATCGGCTTCATCTACATATGAAAATTTCTAAACAATAACAATCCAACAATGAAAAAAAACCCACCCATGAGCCATCTAGACCATCCACATTTTTGGTGTGCCTTCACCTCTTATATTAATTAATTCTCTCCCTCCAGATAAAACAAAAGTCCATTTTGATTCTACTTTTTCATTGACCCCCGAGCCATAGTGACACGGACCCCACTCTCAGCGTCCCCACTCAAGCACCCATCTTGAAAAAAATAGATTCTTTAATCACTTTTTTTTTGTATTTCGATTGTTCCTAATATCAATCTCTATCTCTAAAAAAATTCATAATTTTTACTTTTTGTTCTAATAAACTATCCAACAATCTGGAATATACAATCAGCATTCATTTCCTCTCTTCCATCAACACTTCGAATGTATATAATTTTTCTCTTTTACCATATTATCATTATTACTATTTTATTTAAAGTTTAAAATATTTATGTAAATATCTAAAATAATTAAATCATTCAACATTTTTAGAATATGAAAACTCGTCGTGATTAAATTTGAAGGTATATATTGCTTATCATATTTATATTTTGATATTTTTTTCGTAAATCATCGATGTGAAATTTGATATGTCGTTTTTAAATATGATAATTATCTTTTAGAATTATTCGATTATTTTTTTTATGTGAATATATTTAATTTATTTTATACATATTCATTTTTTAATTTATACTATTGAAATTAAAAAAAAACATAATAACTTTAAAAAATATTTACATAAGTCACATTAGGCCCCCCTTCATAAAAATCCTGGCTCCGCCACATGAGACATTAAACAGTAACGTATGTAATAACACTTTTTTTATTATATAAATAGTTGAAATTTTTTATTATAAATTTCTGTTGTCAACCATTGAAATATCAGTCCAAAAACCCCGACATCCGACATCTGAAAACATTATAAGATCTGGTATTAATATGGTAGATTTCAATTCAAACATAAACAAGTCCAAGTGATTTCTTTTCAGTGGAAAAGCTAAATTGGATGTATGTTTAATGACTTGGATGTTGGTTTCACCAGAACTGACTGTTCTTTGAATGTGTCTTTTTACTATAAATGTTGGTGGCAAGGGATCCGAAGTCCAACAATCTCACTTTCCATCATCAAAGGCAAGGAATTTCATCTTCAAACAGGATTTCCAATATATAAGAAGAAGAAGATGATGAAAATGTGTGCAATTGCTCTTCCACCAGCCAGAGATCACTCATTGACATCTATTATCAAAGGATAACCAACTCTTGCTCGGCATGTGAATATATCCCAATGAGCATGCATGTCTAAGTATGCACAAAGACCATACCATAGCTCGATGTCGAGTCTCTACTAGACACACTCTTACAAGTGGACTATGAACTCTAGTCCTTTTGATCAGATTATTACATCGGACAGTATTGTGATTGTTACCCTGAATACAGGGACACCCTACTAGGAAAAAGAAAAATAAAAATAAAGAGATAGAAGAGAATTCCAAATGGCATTAAATTGGGCAGAATTACCATAGATATCTTCATTATACAAAACAACACCATACACCAATTCTTGTAGAATTCTTCTACTTGCCATTACATTTATTCTGCAAAGACAAAAATCAAGCGAAAAGCTTCAAATACAACACATCTGACATTTATTGAAATTGTGCTATCCACATGGAAGCAAACACTTGACACACAACTGATGGCAAACACTTGACAGACAACGGATGACATAAATTCTGAAAATCACAGCTAATGAGGGAAATTTAAAGTTCATGGTGGGCATACGAATACAACGAAGTATACGTCTGCAAGAAGGTAAGCACGATGACAAGCATGGCGGCCACAAGCGAGATGATTAACCAAGGATTGTTGAAGTAGTTTCGTGCCAACACGGCACGCCACTTGTTCCACTTCGATCCACAGTGCTCGTTCACCTTGTACAACAGTTCTCTGAGGTAGCTCATCGAATTGTTCACGAAAACCTCATTGCACAACTCATTGAACAGACGGGCCACCTCAACTTCATTGCTCTTCCCTATCCTCAGTGCCCTCGCTTTGGAGCGCCTTCACGTCGCCCGGCGTCTTGATCATGCTCTCCATGAATGAGGCGTAGTAGGTGATGTGGTCCATTGTGTTCGGGTAGCATTGCTCAAAAGCAATAAGGTTCCTAAAGATGGGGAAGGTGTTCTCATAGATGCACAGGACAGGGATCTCCATGACCCCATTCTTAAAAGTGACATCAATGAAGCTGCCCTGCCTTTTCGGCTTGAACACGACGCCCGCCTCCTTTTGTGTTAGGTCTTTTCGGGATCTTGGGATGCAATCAATCATACACGAAAGATCCCCGCGAGCTCCCCGCTGAGCTCGACCCCCGTCCGCCCCTGCATAGCGCCAACAATCATCTGCGCACATCATCAGGCTCCACAATATATAACAATCTCCCACTTGGAGACTGAACCAAGAGTAAATAACTTCTATCAAATGATTGATCTATAATCTGTTGTGCTCATCTCTGTCCTCAAGCTAGAAGACCAACTGAAGCTGCGCACAGCTCCAGTTTCTCTGTAGTCACTGTCTTAGTCAACATGTCGGCTGGATTCTTGCTTCCCTGGATCTTCTCAAGCAATAGACTCCCATCATCCAAAAGCGTCCTGATGAAATGATAACGAAGTCCTATGTGCTTAGTCCTCGAATGAAATGCTGAATTTTTCGCCAAATGTATAGCGCTCTGACTATCATTGTGCAAAACATTCTTCGTCTGTCTGAATCCCAACTCTGTTAACAGGCCCTGTAACCATATCATCTCTTTGCTAGCTTCTGTCACAGCTATATACTCTGCCTCTGTAGTGGATAAAGCAACAATCTTCTGTATTTGTGAAATCCAACTAACAGCAGTAGTACCTACTGTAAAGACATAACCAGTGGTGCTCCTCCTCTGATCAACCTCGCCAGCAAAGTCTGCATCCACAAATCCCTGTAGCCTCAACTCGCCCCTGCTGAAGTATAAGCATCTGTCAGTAGTACCTCGCAAGTATCTAAGTATCCACTTCACTGCTTCCCAGTGTTGCTTGCCTGGATCTGACATGAATCTGCTCACAGCTCCCACTGCATAGGCTATATCCGGTCTCGTGCTAACCATGGCATACATCAAACTTCCAATTGCTGAGGCATATGGAACATTCGTCATGAACTTTCTCTCCTCCTCAGTCTTGGGGCTTTGATCTTTGGACAGTTTAAAATGACTAGCCAATGGTGTGCTAACTGCCTTAGCATCAGACATGCTAAACCTCTGCAAAACACGATCAATGTAATCAGCTTGAGACAACTGCAAAATACCTCTCTGCTTGTCCCTCGAAATCCTCATTCCAAGGATCTTCTTTGCTGAACCCAGATCTTTCATATCAAACTCTGTTGATAATTGCTTCTTCAAATTCCTGATTTCATCCATATCTGAACCAGCCACTAACATGTCATCAACATAAGTAGCAAAATAATATAACTGGAATCAAACCTCTTGAAGTAGCAACAATGATCAGCGTTGCACTTGTGGTAGCCAGTTCTCTGCATGAAGCCATCGAATTTCTTGTACCACTGTCTTGGAGCCTGTTTTAAGCCATACAAGCTCCTCTTCAACCTGCACACAAGTTTCTCCTTGCCCTTCACTATGAAACCCTCTGGTTGCTGCATGTATATCTCCTCCTCTAAGTCACCATGCAGAAAAGCAGTTTTGACATCTAACTGCTCAAGATGTAGGTCCTCGGATGCAACTATGCTCAAAACTGATCGAATAGTAGTCAGTTTAACAACCGGTGAGAAAATGTCGGTGTAGTCAATCCCCTCTTTCTGCTGAAAGCCTTTGACCACCAATCTCGCCTTGTATCGCTTGGAGCCATCCTGCTCCTCTTTGACTCGATACACCCATTTGTTGTGAAGAGCCTTCTTCTCCATGGGTAACTCAGCTAGCTCCCATGTCTCGTTGGAAATGAGTGACTTCATCTCATCTTCCATAGCAAGCTCCCACTTGCTAGCATCCTCTCCTTGACATGCCTCAAAATAGCATTCAGGTTCACCTGCATCAGTCAGTAATAAGTAATTCATATACCTCCTGTTCGGAACATGCGGACGGGTGGATCTCCTGAGTGGAGGAGGCTCAGGAGCTGGGGCCTGTGGCATATCAACCTGCTGTTGATTATTCTGTGGAGTAGTTTCCTCTCTCTGAGATCTGTCAACTGTTTGCCGTGACACTCTAACCACTGCAGTATTATCAGGCTCAAAATAAACAGGATCAAAGTTCTTCGGATCACTAGACTGTGTTGCATTTCTATCCTTGTACATCAGTTTTTCATTGAATATGACATCTCTACTTCTTATAACCTTTTTCTTTTGGTCATCCCAGAAACGATAACCAAAATCATCACCACCATATCCAATAAAAGTGCATTTTAGTGATTTAGAGTCAAGCTTACTCCTAGCATTATCACTAATGTGTACATATGAAACACAACCGAAGACTTTCAAATGAGAAAGGTTTACCTCTTTGCCGCTCCATACCTCCTCTGGTATCTTGTGGTCCAAAGGTACTGAGGGTCCACGGTTGATCAAGTAGGATGCTGTGTTGACTGCTTCTGCCCAGAACTGCTTTGGTAGACCTGACTGTATACGCATGCTTCTAGCTCTCTCAGTCAATGTTCGATTCATCCGTTCAGCTATCCCATTCTGTTGTGGAGTCCCTTGCACAGTTCTCTCTAATCTGATTCCACTATCATAACAGAACTTCTTGAAATTGGTGTCTTCATACTCACCACCATTATCGGACCTCAGCCTCTTGATTCTCAAGCCTGTTTCATTTTCCACCATTGCCTTCCACTTCTTGAACACCTCAAACACCTCTGATTTCTGTCTCAAGAAGTAAACCCATACCTTCCTGGAATGGTCATCAATGAAAGTCACAAAGTATGACTTTCCGCTGATGGATGAGACCGCAGCTGGTCCCCAGACATCTGTGTGAATCAACTCAAGCTTGTTCTGCTTTGGAGTTCTGCCACACGTCTTGAAACTGATCCTCTTCTGCTTTCCAAAGATACAACTCTCACACAAGTCGATATCAACTGACTGCAATCCTGGCAATCTTCCCATCGAGTGCATGACTTTAAGTCCCTTTTGACTCATGTGACCAAGTCTCTGATGCCATATGTTAGGATCGTCCTTACTATTAGCAACTGCAATAGAACCACAAGCATCAGTTGTCACATAAAGAGTACCAGTCATTTTACCTCGTGCAACGATCAATGAGCCTCTCGAAACCTTCCAGCTGTCACTGTTGAAGGTTGTCATATAGCCTTCCTTTGCTAATTGTCCAACTGAAATCAGGTTCTTTCTTAGGTCAGGAATGTGTCTGACATCATTCAATTCCCATACAGAGCCATTCAGCTTGATCTGCACTTTACCCTTGCCGACCACATCGCAGGGTTGATCATCACCAAGGTACACCTTTCCAAAACTGCCTGGACATAATTTTGAGAAGATCTTTGTTGGAGGTCGCGTGAAACGATGCACCAGAATCCATCACCCAAGAATCGGACTTGTTCTCCATGGAACAAATCAATGCGTCATCTGATTCTTCTGAAAGAACATTAGATTCATTCTTGTTGTATGCTTCTTTCTTCTCTGACCTGCACTGATTTCTGTAATGTCCCGTTTTACCACAATTCCAGCACTCAATAATCTTCTTCGCATTCTGATTTTGATTATTGTTGGAATTTCTTGGATTTTTAGATTTGGATCTGCCGTTTCTCGATTTTGATCTGCCACGCCCATTACCTTTGTTTGAACTTCTGCCTCTGCTATCAACATTCAACGCTGATCCGGAAGTGGAACCACCATCTGCTTGTCGCCTGATCTCCTCTGTCATAATCAGATTCACCACATTATCGAACTTCAATTTCTTCTTTCCTGTAGAGGAACTGATCGCGGTAACAGTGCCGTTCCAGCTCTCGGGTAACTGCCCGAGGATCAATAAAGCACGGATCTCATCATCGAAAACGAGATCGACTGAATTTAATTGATCCGTAACTTCATTAAATTCGTTGAGATGTTCCTTGAAATTGCAATATTCGCTCATCTTCATATTGAATAGCTTTTTGATGAGACGTACCTTATTTGCCGCAGAAGGCTGTTCATACATCTTGGACAATCTGGCCATGAGAGCAATCGTGGATGTCTCTTTCTTGACATTGAAGGCAATATGCTTGGACAGCGTCTTCCTCACTGCGCCGAGAGCCTTCCGATCTAACAGATCCCACGCCTCTTGCTCCATCTCTGTTGGTTTCTCTTTCAACGGTTGATAGAGATCTTTCTCGTACAGATGATCCTCCACCTGCATCTTCCAGTAGCCAAAGTTTGTGCCATCAAACTTCTCGATCTTGGATAAATCCTTATCTGAATCCATTGCTCCCACTCGAATAGACACCTCATGTGCCCTAGATCTTTAGATCTCGCGAATGGACACCTCCTGTGCCCTAGATCTTCAGATCTCGTGAATGGACACCTCCTGTGCCCTAGATCTACAGATCTCGCGAATGGACACCTCCTGTGCCCTAGATCTACAGATCTCGCGAATGGACACCTCCTGTGCCCTAGATCTTCAGATCTCGCGAATGGACACCTCCTGTGCCGTAGATTCGTGAAACCGAAGCTCTGATACCAATTGTTAGGTCTTTTCGGGATCTTGGGATGCAATCAATCAAAGGAAAAACAAACAAATCGAAATCAAAGACACAAAATTTACGTGGTTCGGCAAAGCTTGCCTACGTCCACGGAGCACACCAGAGATCAATCCACTATTTCTGAGAAGTCAAATACACCGTAGATGAAAACCCTAGAACCTAATGAAAAATATGAGATGTCCTTTTATACTGACATCTCATTAAGGGTAAAAAAGTCAATACACGAAAGACCCCCGTCCGCCCCTGCATAGCGCCAACAATCATCTGCGCACATCATCAGGCTCCACAATATATAACATTTTGCTCCGTCGGGCTTAGCATCCATCCTGTCCCAGACGGCCATGGTAGCTCTTGCTTGCGTTCGCTATCTTGGGGGAAACAGGGAAGGATGTTTTTGGCGCCTCGCGAGGCGGGTTGCTTGTTGGGTCTCGCAAGCCAAGGAGGGGTTTGGGGTTTACTTTTTCTAGGATCCGGAACAAGCAGGATATGAAACAAATGGAGCAAGTGATGGAATTTGGGATTTCCTATCCTCACATAGTATTGGCTCTGATCAATCTTATTCAAGAGATGCGTTGCACGCTCAAAGAGGGGGATGTTCTTACCTTCCAGTGGGAGGAGCAAATCGAAGAGCACCTCCACGACGAAGAATGGAATCTGGTTCTCGATTTTGAGAAGATCATGGTCCACCAGCTCCAACGCGTACAACAAGTTTTGGATTTCGCCCCTCTCCGGTTCTTCTTCTCCCTCGGGGCGGACCACACCCAATTTGCCTGCTTGGCCTCCATCATTGCTCTAAGCATTTTTAGCTCGTCGTTCCCCTCAAAGTTTGCATCCATAGCCCGCTTCAACGAGCTTTGAAGTTTGAGTAACTCGCCCCTCACCATGGCCTCATCATGCAATTTCCCGAGCAACATCTTCTCAACATCCGGTTTCTCGCGAAGTAGGACGCCGAGGATGAAGCATCCGTCAAGGAACATCATCTCCGCGAACTCACTGCTCCCCATCTCGATGGGCTCCGAGTAGCAACTACGCACTCAATTCTCCAACACCATCATCTTTTCGAGGCACTCCTCAAGCTTCTTATCATGGCATTTGGAGAGGAGACGGCGCGCCATTCGCCATTTGTGCTTCTCCATAGTCTGGAGATTCGGCTTGCTTCAGTGGTATGGACCGATGGAGACGACCCTGGGCTCATAGGCGGCCGGATCAAGCGAGCGGAGGTTGTGGGGGACGGTGAAGATCGTACACTCATCTTTGCGCCAGGGCTTCTCCAAGGAGTCGTTCAATCTCCTTCGAAGAGAATCGGACCATCCTTTGTCGATGGATTTGGGTGGAGTGGGTGGCACTGTTGGATCGCCTTCCACTACTATTATGTTGTCTTCCATGTGTGCTTGAAATCACTCACTCGGAGAAGGATGAATGAGTGATCTCTTGCTTGTGGAAGTACAATTGCACACATCTTCTTCTTATATAATATATATAGGAAATACTATTTGAAGATTAAATTCTTTGCTTTTGATGATGGAAAGTGAGATTTCTTGACTTGCTGATTTTTGGAGTTTCGGATTCCTTGAAATCAACATTTATACTAAAAAAAAGAAACACTCAAAGAAGATTCAGTTCTGGTGAGACCAATCATCCAAGTCATTAAACAGACATTTCACTGTTGGAAATAATCCACAATTTGTATTTCTTTCAAAATATGTACAAAGAGTATAAGATGTAGTTACAATTATGTCCTACTTGTGAGAAAAAGCAGGGTATGTAGGAGAACAGAGGGAACAGGAAATTAAATCCACCATATTAATGAATCATCGATGATAAATGTAGTATAGCGTGCTTGAGAGAGGAGAAAATTGAGATAAAATTGATGTGGATTGTATGTTTAGAATTTTTTTTTATTTGAAGAAGAAGCAATGAAAAGGAGTTTGATGCTTGAATTGAAAAATAGAGAAGACTAATGGCCTGTTTGGTAAAGAAATAACACTGGAATAGGTTGGAATAGGGATGAATAAGACCAAAACAAGTATTTGTTTGCATGGAATAAAGGAGTATAGTTATAACAGAATAGCATAAAATAATTTAATATTGAGATTCTAGCCTCCCCCTGGGAATTGAGTAATTCCACACAATCTATTAAATTGGTATAAACCCACATGTCAACTCACATTATCGCCTCTTATAAATCAGGGGGTTCTTATGTCAAATTATTTTTTTCAGTTTTTATAATTGTACCATTGCTTGAGAGAGAAGAAAATTGAGATAAAGTTGATGATTCTATGTTTAAAACTGTTTTGTACATTTTAAAAAAAAAAGAAGGGAGTTTTGATGCTTTGAGTTGTGTATGTGCAGTTATAAACACAATATTACATGCTTGAGAGATGAGAAAATTGGGTAGGCTTTAGAGAATCGAAGGGGTGAAAGCATTTCTTTAAAACAGATAAGAGTATTTTTATCTATTGGTATAGATAAAGCCTGATAAACAATTCCAACATTTTCTTATAATATTTATCAAGTTTTATCCTAGCTTATCCAGAAATAACTATTGGGGTTTATTCTATCAAAACAAACAGTTTTTTTGAACTATTGTCATGTATTCTTCCTTATCCTAGCCTTATGTTGTATGCCATATGGGGGGAAAGAGTATAAGATGTAATTACAATTTAATCCTACCTTTGAGTAAAAGCCGAGTATTCGAGAACAGATGCAACAGGAAATTAAATCCACCATATTAATGAAAAGTGAAAATCCTACATTGGATGATAAATGCATGCTTGGTTTGCTGGAAAGTGAAAATCCACCATATTAATTAAATCCACCTTTGCGAAATGCTGTTTAAAGATGAAAGTTCTTTGCCTGTGATGATGGAAAGTGAAATTCTTGGTTTGCGGATTTTTGGAGTTTCGGACTCCTTGCCATCAACATTTATACTAAAAAAAGGAAACACTCAAAGAAGATTCAGTTCTGGTGAAACCAATCATCCAAGTCATTAAATAGGCATTTCACTGGGAAAAAAATCCACAGTTTTGTATTTCTTTCAAAATTTGTACAAAGAGCATAAGATGCGGTTACAATTAAGTTCCACTTGTGATAAAACCAGAGAATGTAGGAGAACTGAGGAAACAGGAAATTAAATGCACCGTATTAATGAATCATCGATGATAAATGTAGTATAAAATGCTTGAGAGAGGAGAAAATTGAGATAATATTGTTGTTGATTGTATGTTTAGAATTGTTTTTTTATTTGAAGAAAAAGAACAGAAAAGGAGGTTGATGCTTGAATTGAAAAACAGAGAAGACGGACCTGTTTGGGTAGAGGAATAACACTGAAATAGGCTAGAATAGGTATGAACAAGACCAAAACAGGTTTTTGTTTGTATGGTATAGAGGAGTATAGCTAAAAAAAAACTAGCTGGGAATAAGTTGATATTAATATTCCAGCCTCCCCACTAGAATTAGATAATTCCACCCAATCTATTGCATTGGTGAAAGAGGGGTTCACAAGTCAAATCACTCATCATCATCTCTTATAAATTAGGGGATTCATCATGTCACATATTTTTTCATCTTTTAAAAATGCACTGATTTGTCTGAAAGGGGAGAAAATTGAGATAAAGTTGTTGATTCTTTGTTTAGAAACCGCTTCGTATCTCAAGAAAAAGAAAAGAAAAAGGAGTTTGATTCTTGAATTGTTTCTGTACAAGTATAAATGCACTTTTACATACTTGAGAGAGCTAAAAATTGGGAAGACTAACCTATTTGGGTAGAGGAATAACACTGGATTCGGTTGGAATAGAAAATGAATGATATCAAAACAGGTGTTTGTTTGCACGAATAAAGGAGTATAGATATTCCATATTAGCTTGGAGTAAGTTAATATTGAAGTTAGATAGTTCCACCAAATCTATTACACTAGTAAAAAAAATCCATAAGTCAAATCATTTATCATCACCTCTCATAAATCAGAGGGGTCCTCGTGTCATTTTTTTCAACTTTTATAAATGCATTATTACTTGCTTGAGAGAGGAGAAAATTAATTTAAAGTTGTTGATTCTATGTTTAGAACTGCTTTATATCTCACAGAAAAAGAAAAGAAAAGAAAAAGAGTTTGATTCTTGAATTGTTTCTATGCAAGTATAAATGCACTATTACATGCTTGAGAGAGGAGAAAATTGAGAAGACTAATAAGCTATTTGGGTAAAGGAATAACACTGGATTAGCTGTATGTTACATCGAATCCTATTTTTAGCTTAAATTTTATTCCTATTCATTTGTTTGAGGTTACATATGCGTTTATCTGAGATTTCTTTCTAACTATGTGATATCCAATAAAATGCATATGACATTATGACCCGGAGACTAAAAATGAGACTAAAAAGATACTTCTGTTGTGAATATAGTGGATACCCACCACTCCTCTAAGTCATAACCTCCCTCACTCTTCAACTCCATAACCCCTCTCATTCAACTCCATAACCCCCACTATTAATCACCCCACTATGTACCCCATCACCTCTATGGACTTGTAACTTCTCACCTTTGAAATTCCTTCATGCACCCTATAAATAGAGGGGTCTCTCTTGTATTCCACAACCAACATTGGTGAATAAGAAATCTCTCTCTACCTCTACTTCTCTATTTGCTTGAGTGTTTGTTTATGTATTTATATTCTATTTAGTTTATAACACGTTATCAGCACGACGACGCTCTAGTCTACTTCGTTAAAGAGAGATATCTATCATGTCGAATCTTACAAAACTTGAATTCACCGCACTTGACATTTCAGGCAACAACTATCTCTTGTGGATACTCGATGCTGAAATCCACCTTGATGCCATGAACCTTAGCAACACGATAAAAAAAGGAAATCAAGAGTCCCTGCAGGACCGCGCAAAAGCAATGACTTTCCTTCGCCACCATGTTCATGAGGATCTCAAAAGCGAGTACCTCACGGTGAAAGATCCTCTTACCCTTTGGGAGAGCTTGAAAGATCGATACGATCATCAAAAGACTGTCATCCTCCCCAAAGCTCGGTATGATTGGATGCACCTGCGATTGCAAGATTTCAAATCTGTTGCTGATTATAATTCTGCCCTTTTATAATCCTCATCAACGCACCAAGTTGACCGCTCTGTCAGTCAAGTGTGTATTCTTGGGGATTAGTTTCGAACACAAGAGATATCACTGCTACGATCCTGTTGGAGATCGTTTTTGGATTGCTCATCATGTGTCATTTGTCGATGATGTTCCCTATTTTTCTTCTACACCCACTGCCTCCTCCCCTCCTGTGCCTTCTCCTGTTCAGGTCTCTCCTCCTTTGTCTTCTCCTGTTCAGGCCTCTTCTCTTGTTCAGATCTCCCCTATTGAGTCTCTACCTCTTCTCAGGCCGTCTGTTGTGCTTGAGTCCACTCCTAGTCCTCCTCTCTCTGAGCCTCATATTAGCACTCCTGCAGCCAACTTCCCTGGTCCTCCTAGTTCTCCTCCTATTATGTCTCCTCTTGCTTCTCCCACAGATGACTCCGCTGGTATGCCTTCCACGACTGACGCACCTCCCTCTAATGTGGATCCTCGTCCCTCGACTCGCTACCCTCAGCGTGAGCGTCATCCACCTACTCGCTTTGGTTTTGACTCTGGACCACCTGACCGATTTGGCTTTGCTTCAGTGAGTACCTATTCTCCACAGTTTCAGGCTTATCTCACCGCTATCCATGTCCATCATGAGCTCAGATCCTATCGAGAGGCAGTTGAGTACCCTGAGTGGCAGCAGGCCATGAATGAGGAGTTTTAGGCTTTTGAGCAGACACAAACCTGGGATGTTGTTCCACTTCCGAAAGGCGTTACACCTATCAGTTGCAAATGGATCTTCAAGATCAAGCATCGACCTGATGGATCCATTGAACGACATAAGGCGCATCTTGTTGCTAGAGGTTTCACACAGGAGTATGGCATTGACTATGAGGAGACCTTCGCTCCCGTTGCTCAGATGACTACTGTCCGCACCCTTCTTGTAGTTGATGTTGTTCGTCGCTGGCCTCTCTTTCAGATGGACGTGAAGAATGCCCTTCTTCATGGTGATTTATCTGAGGGTGTTTATATGCAACCACCTCCAGGTCTCAGCACTCCTCCTCAGCATGTCTGTCGTCTTCGACGGGCTATATATGGTCTCAAACAGAATCCTCGTGCCTGGTTTGAGCGTTTTCACAGCGTTATTCTAGCAGCTGGTTTTGTTGAGAGCTTTCAGGACCACTCTTTGTTTGTGTGATCCTCATCACAGGGCCGGGTTATTCTTCTTCTATATGTTGATGACATGATTATCACTGGCGATGACTCCGCTGGTATTACTCTGGTCAAGAATCACCTCAGTCGACAGTTTCAGATGAAAGATCTCGGCACTCTTCGCTAATTCTTTGGTCTCGAGATTGCACAGAGTGATCGTGGGATTCTGCTCTCTCAACAGAAGTATACGGCTGCCATTCTCGAGCGCGCTGCCCTCTCAGATACTCGCAGTGCAGATACTCCTCTTGAGTTTCATGTGAAGCTTCGTCCTACAGATGATGAGCTCCTTCCAGACCTAACTCAGTACAGACAGATTGTTGGTCAACTTGTGTATCTTTGCATCACTAGACCTGACATAGCTCATGCCATCAGTATTGTTAGTCAGTTTGTCTCAGCTCCTCGATCAGTGCATTATGGTGCTCTTATGCGTATTCTCAGATATTTACGCGGTACTATCACCAGATCGATCTATCTGTCATCCTCTTCACCTCTGGTTCTCAGGGCCTACACTGATGCTGATTGGGCTGGAGATCTGATCACTAGACGCTCCACCACTGGGTTCTGCATATTTCTTTGAGATTCCATCATTTCTTGACGCAGCAAGAAATAGGAGGTTGTTTCACTATCCAGCAGTGAGGCTGAGTATCGAGCCATGGCCATCACCACCAAGGAGATTGTTCATCTTAGACGTCTCTTGGTGGACCTAGGAGTTACTATGACTGGTTCTACTCCTCTTCATTGTGATAACCGCTCTGCTATTCAGATTGTCAGTAATCCGGTTTTTCACGAGAGGACCAAACACATTGAGATCGATTGTCACTTCGTTCGTCAGCACTTTCTTGCAGAGACATTATCGCTTCCGCACATCTCCTCTGCCGAACAGCTTGCTGATTTCTTTACGAAGTCACATCCAGTCCCTCGATTTCAATTTCTCCTTCACAAACTCACTTTGTATGATCCACCGTGAGTTTGAGGGGGGCTGTTAGATTATATGTGTTATCTCATATTGTGTGTGTAGTGCATTACACATGTAACTCCTAGACACTTGTCTATATAAAGAGATTTAACCCTAAATGGAATACAAGGATTCTCATTATTCCATTCTCTCATCGTAACAATGAAAAAGGCATTTGAAATTAAAAACTTAAAATGAAATATTAATAATAGAGGGACTAATGAAGAAATAACTTAGCTTTTAGTGACTTAAAATTAATAATAATAATTAACCAACTAACTGTGCTCAGACGACCATGTGCCAGAGAAACTTGTAACAAAATATACTTTAGAAGTTGGGGGCTTTAAAAAAAACATGAGAAAGGGACTGACCTTAAAATGTCTCCCCGGACCTCTGACTGCTTCTATTGCTGGAGATTTGTCTGTGCAGGTTTACAAACAGATCTCTCTCTCTCTCTCTCTCTCTCTCTCTATGGAAGTCTATAAATGTAGAATGGTACAGAGTGGTTGTCAACAACGAGGAAGAAGCCTGGGGTTCTAATTTCTCAATGTTTTGTTTTCTTTTTGCTTTCCCCTAGTGTACCAAATATGCGGTAGGGAGGATGGGGAAATAACTTGCAAACAAAGTCATTATATGTTGATTTTTTAATACTAAGATTCATAATAGGGTAATTTGTACTTTTTAGCTCCCTTAAAATGAATATTGACAGAAATAGTCATATTTATAGAATATTTTCAAAAATTAACCCCGTTGATCCGATCAGTACTGTCACGTCAGCACTAACCTTTTTTTTCAACGCCCCTGTGAAAACACTGCCAGTACAAATTTTCGACGCCCGCCTGAAGGCATTAGAGACAGAACATATATAATCAGTGTCTAATGCATTTCTACTTTAGTATTTTTTTTGTATAAATTGATAGTTTTCTCAAAAACAAATATGAAAATCCTGCTCGAAAATACATATAATGAAACAATTTAAATGAAATAAAACTTAAGTCCCATAAATACACTCACTCCACCGCTGGTCAATATGTCATGAGATATACATGACTGTAATAGGTACTGTCTATTTGCCATCTCATAGAGCGTGTGATGGGATCTAAAAGATAGGGTTTAAAAAACATTATTCTTGTACTAAAAAGACACTCAAAGAAGATTAAGTACTTCCAAATAAATATATCACTTCTTTTTCTTCTTCTTTTTTTATTTTTTTGGTTTGTAAATCCAAATTTGTAATTCTTTGACAATATGTACGAAGAGTATAAGATGTAGTTACAATGAAGTCCTACTTGTGAGTAAAAGCAGAGTATGTAGGAGAACTGAGGGAATAGGAAATTAAATTTACCATATGTCATCCCCATCAATTTAGGTAGAGGAATAACACTGGAATAGGTTGGAATAGGGATGAATAAAATAAAAACAAGTGTTTGTTTGCATGGAAAAAATGAGTATATTTATACCAGAATAACTGAGAATAAGTTGATATTAAGATTCTGTCATCCCCGTGGGAATCAGGTAATTCCACATGATCTATTACATTAGTATAAGCCCACATGTCAACTCACATCCTCGCCTAAGGGGGTTTTCATGTGAAATCATGTTTTTTAGTTGTTCTAAATGCATCGTTACTTGAGAGATTGTAAAGTTGCTGATTCTTTGTTTAGAACTGTTTTGTATAAAAAAATAAAAAAAAGGAGTTTGATGCTTGAGTTGTTTCTGTGCAGTTATAAATACGCTATTACATGCTTGAGAGGGGGAAATAGAGTATACTTTAGATAATCAAAGGCTCCTCAAGCAATTCAGCGCCTCTTTCCATCTCTTTTATAGAGGGGGAATAGGGTGGAATAGGGGTGAATAATCCCAAAAAGATGAAATTCTTTGCCTCTTGATGATGGAAAGTGAGATTCTTGCCTTGCTGATTTTTGGAGTTTCGGATTCCTTGCCACCAAGTCATTAGTACTGAAAAAGAAAAAATCAATTCCTTGAATGTGTCTTCTTAGTATAAATGTTGGTGGCAAGGAATCCAAAGTCCAACAATCAGCAAGGCAAGAATCTCACCTTCCATCATCAAGGGCAAGCCCCTCTCTCTCTCTCTCTATATATATATATGAAAATGTGTGCAATAGCTCTTTCACCAGCAAGAGATCACTCACTGCCATCCATTATCAAAGGAAAACCAACTCTTGCTCGGCATGTGCATATATCCCAATGAACATTCATGTCTAAGTATGCACAAGACCGTACCATAGCTCGATATTGTCTTTACAAGACAGTCTTGCACTTACTGGACCCTGAACTCAAGCCCTTTTTTACCAGATTATTACATCAGACAGTTTTTTTAGGGCAAAGATATACCCACTACCCTACTTAATCTTTCTCACTACCTAAAATTATCAAAATGTCATTATTTATTTTATTTTTTGTATCCCTTTCCCACTACCCAGTTCGATAGCGTCCAGTGGAAGACTTCTTCATTGGGACAACAGAGATCCGTCGATCTGTCTCAGCAAGTGTTGACATGGATGTGTCGAACCTTTCAAAACAACAACTCTCTTATAAGAATTAATCACTTATACAATCATTTAAGTCTTTATGAAAAACAAAAATATCATTTAAGTCATTTAAGTCTTTTTGAAAATCATTCACATATATATTTATTTAAATATTAGAAACAAAAATATCAAACAAAAAGTTATTTAAACCAAATAAACAGTAAACCTTTCACATAAACAAGAAACATTATTTTCTTTTCTAAACAAGTGGAGTCTCATGTCGAAAGTATATGGAACGTTTCTTGATACTCCACTTGTATATATGGAACGTTTAAGATTTATTTAATTTATATGACTGCTTGTTTTTTCATTTATACACTTTGTATTTAAATGACAAAATAAGTGAATGATTTCCAGAAAAACTTAAATGGAATTTTTATTTTTTGTAAGGACCTAAATGACTGTATAAGTAATTTATTTTTAGAAGAGAGGTGTTATTTTAAAGGAATTGACACGTCCATGTCGACACTTACTTAAACAGATCGACGGACCTCTGTCGTCTCTGTGTGACAGACCCCTTGTCAACACTTATTTAGACAGTTTGACGGACCTCTGTCGTCCCAGTGAAGAAGATTTCGAATAGACGCTGTCGAACTGGGTAGTGGGAAAGGGAGACAAAAAAATAAAATAAATAATGGCATTTTGCCCATTTTTTATTGTAACCATGAATGTAGGGATTGCCAAATGACATTAAATTGGCCAGAATTACCATAGATTAATCTTCAATATAAAAAAAACATCATACACCAATTCATATAGAATTCTTATACTTCTCATTACATTTGTTCTGCAAAGACAAAGATCAAGCCAAAAGCAATCAAATACAACACATCTGACATTTATTGAGATTGTGCTATCCACATGCAAGCAAACACTTGAGACACAATTGATGACATGACTTCATAAAATGACAGCTGAGGAGGGAAATTCAAGGTGCATGGTGGGCGTACGAATACAACGAAGTATACGTCTGCAAGAAGGTAAGCACGATTACGAGAATGGCGGCTACAAGTGAGATGATCGACCAAGGATTGTTGAAGTAGTTTCGCGCCAACACGGCACGCCACTTGTTCCACTTCGATCCGCAGTGCTCGTTCACCTTGTAGAACAGATCATTGAGGTAGCTCATCGAATTGTTCACGAAAACCTCAGTGCACAACTCGTTGAACAGACGCGCCACCTCGACTTCATTGCTCTTCCCTATCCTCAGAATGCCCTCGCTTTGGAGCGCCTTCACGTCGCCCGGTGTCTTGATCATGCTCTCCATGAACACGGCGTAGTAGGTTATGTGGTCCCTCGTTTTCGGGTAGCATTGCTCGAAAGCAATGAGGTTCCTAAAGATGGGGAAGGTGTTTTCATAGATGCACAGGACAGGGATCTCCATGACCCCATTGTTAAAAGTGACATCAATGAAGCTGCATTGCCTTTTCTGCTTGAACACGACGCCCGCCTCCTTTTGCTCTGTCGCGCTTAGCATCCACCCTGTACCTGACGGCCATGGTAGCTCTTGCTTGCGTTTGCTATCTTGGCGGAAACAGGAAGGATGCTTTTGGCGCCTCGCGAGGCGGGTTGCTTGTTGGGTCTCGCAAGCCAAGGAGGGGTTGGGGGTTCACTTTTTCTAGGATCCGGAGCAAGCAGGATATGAAACAAATGGAGCAAGTGATGGAATTTGGGATTTCCTATCCTCACATAGTATTCGCTCTGATCAATCTTATTCAAGAGATGCGTTGCAAGCTCAAAGAGGGGGATGTTCTTACCTTCCGGTGGGAGGAGCAAATCGAAGAGCGCCTCCACGACGAAGAATGGAATCTGGTTCTCGATTTTGAGAAGATCATGGTCCACCAGCTCCAACGCGTACAACAAGTTTTGGATTTCGCCCCTCTCCGGTTCTTCTTCTCCCTCGGGAGCGGCCCACACCCAATTTGCCTGCTTGGCCTCCATTGCTCTAAGCATTTTTAGCTCGTCGTTCCCCTCAAAGTTTGCATCCATAGCCCGCTTCAACGAGCTTTGAAGTTTGAGTAACTCGCCCCTCACCATGGCCTCATCATGCAATGGCCCGAGCAACATCTTCTCGACATCCGGTTTCTCGCGAAGTAGGACGCCGAGGATGAAGCATCCGTCAAGGAACATCATCTCCGCGAACTCACTGCTCCCCATCTCGATGGGCTCCGAGTAGCAACTACGCACTCGGTTCTCCAACGCCATCATCTTTTCGAGGCACTCCTCAAGCTTCTTATCATGGCATTTGGAGAGGAGACGGCGTGCCATTCGCCATTTGTGCTTCTCCATAGTCTGGAGATTCGGCTTGCGTCTGTGGTATGGACCGATGGAGACGACCCTGGGCTCATAGGCGGCCGGATCAAGCGAGCGGAGGTTGTGGGGGACGGTGAAGATCGAACACTCATCTTTGCGCCAGGGCTTCTCCAAGGAGTCGTTCAATCTCCTTCGAAGAGAATCGGACCATCCTTTGTCGATGGATTTGGGTGGAGTGGGTGGCACTGTTGGATCGCCTTCCACTACTATTATGTTGTCTTCCATGTGTGCTTGAAATCACTCACTCGGAGAAGGATGAATGAGTGATCTCTTGCTTGTGGAAGTACAATTGCACACATTTCTTCTTATATAATATATATAGGAAATACTATTTGAAGATTAAATTCTTTGCTTTTGATGATGGAAAGTGAGATTCTTGACTTGCTGATTTTTGGAGTTTCGGATTCCTTGAAATCAACATTTATACTAAAAAAAGAAACACTCAAAGAAGATTCAGTTCTGGTGAGACCAATCATCCAAGTCATTAAACAGGCATTTCACTGGGGGAAAAATCCACAATTTGTATTTCTTTCAAAATATGTACAAAGAGTATAAGATGTAGTTACAATTATGTCCTACTTGTGAGAAAAAGCAGGTATGTAGGAGAACAGAGGGAACAGGAAATTAAATCCACCATATTAATGAATCATCGATGATAAATGTAGTATAACATGCTTGAGAGAGGAGAAAATTGAGATAAAATTGTTGTGGATTGTATGTTTAGAATTTTTTTTTTTATTTGAAGAAGAAGCAATGAAAAGGAGTTTGATGCTTGAATTGAAAAATAGAGAAGACTAATGGCCTGTTTGGTAAAGAAATAACACTGGAATAGGTTGGAATAGGGATGAATAAGACCAAAACAAGTATTTGTTTGCATGGAATAAAGGAGTATAGTTATAACAGAATAGCTTAAAATAATTTAATATTGAGATTCTAGCCTCCCCCTGGGAATTGAGTAATTCCACACAATCTATTACATTGGTATAAACCCACATGTCAACTCACATTATCGCATCTTATAAATCAGGGGGTTCTTATGTCAAATCATTTTTTTCAGTTTTTATAATTGTACCATTGCTTGAGAGAGAAGAAAATTGAGATAAAGTTGATGATTCTATGTTTAAAACTGTTTTGTACATTTAAAAAAAAAGAAGGGAGTTTTGATGCTTTGAGTTGTGTCTGTGCAGTTATAAACACAATATTACATGCTTGAGAGAGGAGAAAATTGGGTAGGCTTTAGAGATTCGAAGGGGTGAAAGCATTTCTTCAAGACAGATAAGAGTATTTTTATCTATTGGTATAGATAAAGCCTGATAAACAATTCCAACATTTTCTCATAATATTTATCAAGTTTTATCCTAGCTTATCCAGAAATAACTAGTGGGGTTTATTCTATCAAAACAAACAGTTTTTTTTTTGCTATTCTCATGTATTCTTCCTTATCCTAGCCTTATGTTGTACGCCATATGGGGGGAAAGAGTATAAGATGTAATTACAATTTAATCCTACCTTTGAGTAAAAGCCGAGTATGTAGGAGAACAGATGGAACAGGAAATTAAATCCACCATATTAATGAAATCATGGATGATAAATGCATGCTTGGTTTGCTGGAAAGTGAAAATCCACCATATTAATTAAATCCACCTTTGAGAAATGCTGTTTAAAGATGAAAATTCTTTGCCTGTGATGATGTAAAATGAAATTCTTGGTTTGCTGATTTTTGGAGTTTCGGACTCCTTGCCATCAACATTTATACTAAAAAAAGGAAACACTCAAAGAAGATTCAGTTCTGGTGAAACCAATCATAAGTCATTAAACAGGCACTTCACTGGGAAAAAATCCACAGTTTTGTATTTCTTTCAAAATATGTACAAAGAGCGTAAGATGCAGTTACAATTAAGTCCCACTTGTGAGAAAACCAGAGAATGTTGGAGAACAGAGGGAACAGGAAATTAAATCCACCGTATTAATGAATCATTGATGATAAATGTAGTATAAAATGCTTGAGAGAGGAGAAAATTGAGATAATATTGTTGTTGATTGTATGTTTAGAATTGTTTTTTTATTTGAAGAAAAAGAACAGAAAAGGAGGTTGATGCTTGAATGAAAAACAGAGAAGACGGACCTGTTTGGGTAGAGGAATAACACTGAAATAGGCTAGAATAGGTATGAAGAAACCAAAACAGGTTTTTGTTTGTATGGAATAGAGGAGTATAGCTAAAAAAAAACTAGCTGGGAATAAGTTGATATTAATATTCCAGCCTCCCCACTAGAATTAGATAATTCCACCCAATCTATTGCATTGGTGAAAGAGGGGTTCACAAGTCAAATCACCCATCGTCATCTCTTATAAATTAGAGGATTCATCATGTCACATATTTTTTCATCTTTTAAAAATGCACTGATTTGTCTGAAAGGGGAGAAAATTGAGATAAAGTTGTTAATTCTTTGTTTAGAAACCACTTCGTATCTCAAGAAAAAGAAAAGAAAAAGGAGTTTGATTCTTGAATTGTTTCTGTACAAGTATAAATGCACTTTTACATACTTGAGAGAGCTAAAAATTGGGAAGACTAACCTATTTGGGTAGAGGAATAACACTGGATTAGGTTGGAATAGAAAATGAATGATATCAAAACAGGTGTTTGTTTGCATGAATAAAGGAGTATACATATTCCATATTAGCTTGGAGTAAGTTAATATTGAAGTTAGATAGTTTCACCAAATCTATTACACTAGTAAAAAAATTCATAAGTCAAAGCATTCATCATCACCTCTCATAAATCAGAGGGGTCCTCGTGTTATTTTTTTCAACTTTTATAAATGCATTATTACTTGCTTGAGAGAGGAGAAAATTAATTTAAAGTTGTTGATTCTATGTTTAAAGAAAGGAGTTTGATTCTTGAATTGTTTTATGCAAGTATAAATGCACTATTACATGCTTGAGAGAGGAGAAAATTGTGAATAATAAGCTATTTGGGTAAAGGAATAACACTGGATTAGCTATATGTTACATCGAATCCTATTTTTAGCTTAAATTTTATTCCTATTCATTTGTTTGAGGTGACATATGCGTTTATATGAGATTTCTTTCTAACTATGTGATATCCAATAAAATGCATATGACATTATGACCCGGAGACTAAAAATGAGACTAAAAAGATACTTCATGTATCAGAAGTTTAAAACATCACCAACATTAGGAGTAAACGCATTTAACTACCCAAACCAGACAAAGGCTATTCAACTTAGAGGTGTCTCAAAGCCGTGTTATTATAACTCCGAATTAATAAATAATTCGTTAAACACGCATCATTAAACAAAAAAGTTTTAAAACCGTATTGATTGTGCCTAAAAAAAGAGTACGTGTTTTACCAAATTAAACACGTATTTAACGTGTATTAAATGCATACTAAACACGTATTAAAAACATTTTGACTTTTTGTAAAAATTTTGTGAATTTGAAGCTTCAATTATAAATTAATACATGTCGATTTTATATTTTGACTAATTTATTTGGCCTAAGTACTATGTTTCGAGTCTTAAACATTTACAACCCGTTGGGATCACGGATTAAGGGAGTATAAGGGGAGTATAAGGGTGGTATAAGAATGGATAGGAAAAATAGATGTTTGTTTGCAGAGTATAACTTAGTATTATTAAGCCAGTTTAAATGAGTATAAGAGAGTAACAATTCTAAGTAACCCATATGATAAGCAATACTCAGTTTATCTATTCTCATGGATAAATGGAGCACACCTATAAATAAATAAATAAAACACATCTCATCACATCAAATCACCTACCAACACCTCTTATACATCAATAGGGCCCACATATCAAATCAAATTTTACACCTTATTTATATTTTATTATTCATCAACCAAACAACTCAATAAATAAAAAAACACAACCAAACAGAAAATCTATTATTCATGTAAAATTGTTATCTATATTAACATAGTTATCTATCTAAAATAACGCAATTCCTCAAACAGGGGCAAGAATTGTTCATTTACTATTTTAAATTATTTTTTATTGTACCAAGTTTTTCCTAGTTTTATTCATGTAGAATTGTTATCTATACTGACATAGTTATCTATCTAAAATAACTCAATTCCTCAATCCAAACGGGGACAAGAATTGTTCATTTACTATTTTAAATTATTTTTTATTGTTCCAAGTTTTTCCCGGTTTTATCCCGAATTTTATTGTAATGTGAATTATTGTCCTGCCACATTATTCCTGGATTCCATATGGGTGACAAGGCTCAAAAGTAAAAGCGGATCCATCGAGCCGGTCAGACCACATTCAGATCTAACACCACATATATGTAATCATCTAGTATCGGTTTGGATAGAATAATAAAGATGGAATGGACTGGAATAGACAATGAATAAACCCAAAAACATGTTTGCATGAAAGAATATGTGGGTATATCAAATGACAAAATAAATGACAATAAACAGGTATCGGCATTCCAAGTCTCCTGCAATTATATTATTCCACCCAATCTATTTTTAATTGGTATAAATCTGACACTCAATCCACATGTTAAATCACATATGATTACCTCTTATAACTTAAGGAACCTACAAATCAAATAATTCTTTCATATTTTATAAATTTTTATCCACATCTTCTACACGTTTATCTACAGCTCATCCTTGGTTAATCCGACAACAAAAATTTCATTATTACGTTTTTCCCACAAAAACAACTAAAACACAACAAAACAGAGAATAAATTAATAAACTGGTATAAATCTATATTGGAATAATTAGTTATCCCGAAATAGCTTATCACTACCCAAATGGGACTTTGTTTCCTACCAAAAACTACAGTATCTTATAGGCAACAGAAATCTGCGACTGATCACCTGTTTGAATATGATACAATAAACTCCTAACATTAGGACGACAATGAGAGCAAGCAACAAGTTCATGTGAACTCTTATTCTTACACTAGGACAGATTGACCTGAGAAAATTAGATTTGTGGAATTGAAATTAGTTATTGCTTTTTACCATTCAATGTCTTCCCAAGTTGCCAGGGATCCTCTCCATGCGAATACTGACCAAAGAGCTGGAATAAATTGATGAAGAGCTGCCATGAAGAATTCGGTAGGTCCAGTATAACTGAACATGCAAGCATTTAATTCGAAAGTAGCATTTAATACCCATAGCGCTCATTCAATGCAGTTCGTCCATCACCGGATTGTCCTGCACGTGTTTAATTGCATGTCATTTTCCAGCCATACAACTATACAAGAATGACCAAATGAATCAAGTTAAAATAATTGCACACCTTCAGGTGGTACCCAAGATTCATATTCTGGATCCCTCTCTAAGAAAGCTGGTCTTTCAGGTCCAAGTACTCTCTTGGTCTTTCTAGATGAGCCTTCACCTTGGATGTCTTTGCCTTCATCACCAACCTCATCTAATTCCGAATATCCACGTGTGTGCTTCAATAACAGTGCAACAGCATCTGCAGCTGCTGTTTCAGCATCAGCTGAGGAAGATGTAGACACCTCTTGAGTGCTATCAGTGGTCGCCTCAGTTTCCTTCTGCTTTCGCTTCCTTTTTATTAGCCCACCAGGTGCAGCTTCAATTGAAGATTCCACTGGTTGATCATCCACCTGCATCAGGGTCTTCCTGTCCTTATAACTGACAAACTCTCTGTCTTCATCCATCTCTAATGGGACCTCTTGGTGTTCATTCTCCTCTTTTTTCACATCCTTTACATCGCCAAGCCACTGAGGTTTTGGAAGGCCAAATTTAGTTTTTTCGCTGTCATTTTCCATGGGGGCTTTCTTATCATCCTCCGAAGGCTCGCTTGTTTGTTTTACAGTTGAGGAGATTTCCTCCTTATGAGAGGCATCCACTGCTGGTTTCACAATTGAAGTGCTTTTTTTCTGCTTCGGTGGTGGCATTTTAGAAATGACAGGATTTGGAATCTTCAACTGGATAGACTGTGATGTTTGTCCTTTCGCATCCCTTCTCTTCAATGCATCTCCCGTTGGGTCAGCGATTTTTAGCAAATACTGAATTCTGTCCAACTCAACTTTAAGATCGGACATATCCTTCTGAATTTGTGTTGTTGCATCAACCACTAATACATGAAAATAAAAATTAGAAAATGTTTATACTTGCCAAGCCAAAATGCATCCAATTGTAAAGAGGCCAGTTAAACATGCAGATACCACAGAAAATCTATTAACAGACCACCTACATTCATTTCCATGGTTGAGTAAAAATTACTGTTTCAAGGTTGGAAAAGGAGTTTCAGTATACAATAATGCATACATATATAATACTGTATAATCATTCAGTGCATCCATAACTTCTTACCTAGCTGGGATGAAAGACCACTCATGTATGCATCAAGAGCATCGCTGCCTTCTGTGCTAGCTTCGGGTTCCAGCTTTGACATCATTTTAGTCTTCTCTTCCGCAAGTAAATTAGTCTTTTTTTCAATTTCTTTTATTATGGCCTCTTTCTTGTCAAGAAGTGAATCGACTGTTTCAATTTGTTGCTCCTCAACAGACTTTTTAATCACAGGTTTCTTCTTCGTCCGGTCATAGAAGTCATCCTCATCACTAATATGATGCACAAATGTTAGTCCATACAGGTGTGTAATGCCAAGCCCAATTATTATGTCTTTTCAAAATAAAACCAAAAAAAAGCCC
>CM060872.1:20610632-20616632 GCA_030737845.1 Acorus calamus | reverse complement strand
ACTAGGGAGTTCTCTCTGATGCTCAAGTGATTAGGGGTGAAGTCCAGAGTTTTCAAAACAATGGTGGGGGGAAGGAGATCTTGGGGGAAGGAAATGCCCAGCTTCACCAGATTACAAATGCGGGGACTGCCAGGCCGTTGGAGGAAGCTTTTATTGGGTCTCCTGCATGTCGGAAAGCACCACGGATGGGGGTGCAAGGGATCGGACAGGTAACCAAGGGGCGCTTCAAGGATTTCTTATCGGAAGACCAATATGAGACAGCAAGGTCTGGTATGGATGGGGAGGAGGATGCCTGAAGGCAGGTCGTGTCCCCGCGAAAATCCCGCAAGAGGGGGCTCCTTCCCACGAGAGTCGCCTGAAGAGAGAACCTGTTCTACTTCCTCCCCCTCTTCGGTCCTCTTTGCGCTGCTCGAAGATCCCACTTTACGTAATACTCCTATGTGCCCATGGATGGATAAGGGCGACCATACCCATCCAACCTGTCCGTCTGAGTCCACGAAGTTATACCAGGCCCCTCCACTCATCCCTGCTTTTGGGCTTAATTCACCCTTCCGGTGGGCTGAGAGCCGGGCCCCCATGGGAGGCAGGCTAAGTGGATCCCACCCCAGAGTATATCTACTGGGCCGGACCGTAAGTCCTTCCAGTTGGGCCTGATTCTCCCGGAAGAGAGGATGAGTACCATCCAGCCCATCCAATTTTTGAGGCCCATCAATCTAGGCCTGTTTCTCATGTCTTGGGGGAGTAAGGCAGTCCAACCCATTAGACATGTGATGACCCAAGTTTTCTAGAACCTTCTTTACTATGCTTTCCACGTGGCTATTAGAAGGGCAGCCTCTACACGCCACGTTCCCTCCCTCCTCCCCTGTCAAGGCGTGCTTCCCCGAATCGTCCTTACTTCTGCATCCAGGATTCGTCAAGTATGCCATGTCTGTCTGAGCCTCTTCATTTGTCGCACTCGCCCTAGAAACTTCCACCTGCGACTGCTTTTTCAGACCTGTGGCTCCAGCTGTCTCTCCACCCACCTCCTCCGTTCCCTACCCGGGATTGGGTCCATACGCTGCCCTCTTCCTGTCCAAACCTATCCCTCCAGCCATCCCAAACTTGGCCACTGACGATTCATCGTCACTCGTTGGGGTCGGCGGGATCATCGGCTTCTTCCCCTTGTCAACCCGAGTCGGCTCGGATCCAGGAATCCGACTCACCTGGTCCATGTGCTTCCCTTTGCTCCCCATGGCCTCCGCACTGCTTCGGCATCCCGCTCCCTCCGTCTGACCACCTCTCACCACCTCCGCGAATGAAGAGACCTCTCCCGTGCCCCTTTGTTCCACCTTCACCACCACCCTCCACCCGTCCAGGCTTACCACCACCTCTCCTACATTCAGCCAAACACCTGTCCGGACTAACAGTAGGTCTTCGTCCCCCGATAAAACCTCCGAAGCTTCAACCAGATGGCCAAAAAACCCCACCACCTTTCGAATCACTTCCTCCGTCCGCCAGAGCAATGGCAGGCCACGTAGTAACACCTCTACCTGCATCCCTCCTCCGACCAGACCCCCCCACCCCACAATCACAGGGGAGAAACAACACTTCTCCAAGAGGGAACATCAGTCTTCCTTTCTTCTCAAGGATGAGCCTTGCTAATGTTAGTCTGGTTTAGCTTATATCAAGTCATCAATTTAATCACAGGGTTCACAGAACTTTTGTGGGTTGAGAGAAATTTGGCAAATGGATGCCTCCATATGGCCCTACCCATTGCCCAAACAATTATATTCATCAAATTGTGCATTTAGTACATATATCCACTGCATCCTTCAGAAGTTTTTTTTTTAATAAAAAAAGATTATAGTAGTTGTCAGCTCATCTCCCCTTCACACCTACATTGATATTTTTGTGTGTATTTCTCACATTAACAATCAAAATCCATTCAAAGAATAGTTTAATTTTCTCTATACTTGTATCGTACATATTCCATAAGGGCCATAATCCATATCATTCGCAAAAATACACTTAACTGTACTTAACAAATGCCAAATATTCCCATGTTCAACTTTGTGACTAATGCTCATAATAACTAGGCATCCAGTAACAGGGCTTAAATTTGTATTGCAACAAGCAGAGACCACTAAATGGAGACAGAACTGTGACACCGCTTTCATATCTCAATCCACTCAATTCAAGAATAGCTGAATATTGTTTTTGCAAGAAAACACCTCCCAAAACAATAATTCTTTTCTTCTAACTACTACAAATATAACTTCGCAATCCATTGAAATTCGCGCAAAAAAAACCATTTCTGAAAATATAAAATGAAGATTCTTATAGGAAATCCATTTCTAGGAAGTGCTTTCTATACCAGGAAGTCCTACTAACCAGGGCCCCAACATCATTAGAAGGCACACTAATGCAAGAGAAAATGCCCCAACAGTGATAGTGGAACACGTATTCAAAGCCAACACAAACTATTGAACCGTCATAAAACATACCAATTTTCCTCTTTAGCTTACCCACTTTCATATCTTCATCAAGTGAATTCAAGCACTGATAAACATGGTTTTGCAATATAATAACATCAAATAAAACTTCACATTCCATTATAAACAGCTCTTCCACGAAGAAAAAAAAACCATTTAAAACTCCAAGATGGAGCTTCGTAAGGGAAATCACTTCAGCATTTGGGAACACGTGTTGATCCTCAGAAATCATAAACATTTCGCATTTGAAAAACTGATTGCCAAAAAGCATATTTTTATGCTTTAAAAGCAGCTTTGAAGTGACAATTATAACTGAAAAGTTAGGCTCAGCTTTCCAATTAATCATGGGCGTTTGAAAAACGTTTGAGGATTTTCAATTTGTGCTTCCAAATGCCCTCCTTGGTACTTCCTATAACATGAATTACAGCGATCTTCTTCTTTGGTTTTTCACTTCTCCCAAAACTACACACCATAAAAATCTTTCATTGATTGGTTTTACTGTGTCATCTAAGATTTCATTCACTCCGAACCGATTTTCACAAAACAGAGACTCATATAAGGGGGGTCGGATATAGAATTTCGCAATCCATGCAAGAAAATCACATAATGCGATCGAAGGAGGATTTGGTGACTGATTGAAGCAGTACCTGAAGCTCGCCCTTGACGAGAGCGGAAACATGGGTGAAGAGATCGGACAGGGACTCCGCCAGCTCGTCCTTCTCTTCTTCCATGCCTTCAATTGCGATTCACTGCAGATCCAACAGAAATAAAGCCCTAACCCCTAGATTGGGGGTGGAGCATAAACCCGGAATCTAGGAGGAATAGTGGAGAATTAAGAAGAAAAAAATTTTGTTTGTTTAGCGAGAATAAACTATGAGATAGTTATGTCTAAATAAGATATCTTAAATTCTCAATAACTATTATGGGAGATGCTCATGGATTATTTATGTTAATGGATAAAAATATTTTTTTGTGTTATTTAAAAAAAAATTATTTCATCTAACATTTACACACATTTCAAAAAGAATTGTCATATTTATCATATCACACTCATCTCTCACACTTATTTTAAACACAAATAATTTATGTATGATATAATTGTTATTTAAAAAGTTATAAACTTTTATCCATCACTTATCTTTCTTTTATCCAAAGTTAATCAAACACTAAAATGTTACTTTTACGTTTTCCAAAAAAAAAAAAAAAGCAACCAAACAAATTTAACTTATTCGAATTATCATTTATTCTGAATTAGCTACCGAGGGCAAATAATTTTATGTCACACCACACTGGAGGCGTACAAAAAAAATATATTTCGATTTGATTTTTTTTAAATTTTTTGTTAAGTCCTCAATTTGGATAGCAAAACTAATGGCGTATATGATGAAATATAGGTGAATAAGACTAAAACTGTATTTATTTATAAAGAATAAATGAGTATAATTATGTCAGAATATGTGAAGCTGATATTGGTATTCTATAATCTACTAAAAATTCTGTTATTTCATCCAATACATAGAGAGTCACATATCAAACCATTTTGTCATCATTCATGATCGGAGTCACATGTCTAATCATTTAACTAGGATGATGAAATAATATATTAAACAAGATAATGCAACAAAATGAAGACTTCAACTCTTGTCATTTCAAAGATAGAACAAAGAGAATGCAATGGTTATGCAAATTTCAAATATTAGAATTAATTGTATTGAATTTAAATTGTATATAATATTATAGTAAAAAACAAAATTTATAATATAATATGTGCTTCAATATTCTCCGTGTCAAATATATGATTACTATGGAAAATTTCTAATTCATTCGGGGTGAAACGTAAACCCAAAATAAAAAAGAATAAATAAGAATAAGACAAAAAAAAATTATTTGTTTTACAATAATAAATTTTGATAGCTATTTTTAGATAAACTAGGATCATATCTGCTAACTATTTTAGGGGCGCTGGAATTACTTATCAAGGTTTTATCTATGTCAATTAATAAAAATATCATTCTCGATTAAATTCAGCTCACTGAAGACTCTTACACATTTTAAAAACTATCACATCCATTATATCATATGAACATTTCTCACATTTATTCTCAAACACAAACACTGTCACATTTATTATATCGTATACACCTCTCTCACACTTATTCCCAAACACAAACAATTTATGCAAGAGTATAGTTGTCATTTAAAAAATCATAAACTTTTGTTCATCTCATATTCACCATTTATCATCACTTTATCCAAGGTTAACCAAACAATAAAAATGTCATTTTTACGTTTTCCAATGAGAATAACAAAAAAAAAAAAACAATCACACAAAATTTTGCTTACTGCATGGATTGTTAACTATCCAAATATAACTATGAGAGGGTGATAACCCTATGTCACACTTCAAACACAAGTAGAAAATAAAAAAACACATATTTTATAAAAGGAAAATGATATATCCAATCCCCATTGCAGCTTCAATTGCAATCTACACCAATTTTTTTTTAAATCATACTCCCTAATTGAAGTAGATATTATATGAAACAAACTATATACTCAGATACATTAGCGAATTTTTTTTCGTGTTGAAAAAATAATAAAATCTTTTGTGTCATACACTATGGTCAAAGGTAGAGTCAGGATTTAGAACGGGAGGGCCGGGGGGGGCAAAGAGAATTAGAGTACAAAAAATAAAAAGTATTTGTAAAAAATTAAAAAGTATTTGATATATATATATATATATTATATATATATATATATATATATATATAAACATGGTATTTGAAAATAAAAATAAAAATGATAGGACAATGAAAAAAATTTGCCCCCATTTGGATCCGGTATAAGAGCCCGGATAAACCCGAATAACCTTGGATAACAAAAATTGTGTGTTTGTTTACCCCGGATAACCTCGGATAACAAAAATTGTGTGTTTGTTTACCCCGGATAACCTCGGATAAAGTATGCCAGCATAAATCCTGATAAAGTGGTATATGGATTCCAATCAACCCCTATAATTATAGTTATCCATGGTTATTCAACCCAAAGAATATGTGGGCCCATTGTCAAATCAACTGTTATTACTTCTTATAAATCACATGTCAAATTAACTATCATTACTTTTTTACTTTTTATAAATCTTTATCCATACTTTATTTACATTTTACCCAAACAACAAAACATTTATTCTTACGTTTAGCAACGAGAATAGTTCAAAACACAATCAAACACAAAATCACTTTATCCATATTTATACTCACTTATGCTTGGATAAATCTATATCCTAGAATAAAACCTATCCCCGTTCCAAACAGGGGCTTTGAGTTCAAAATTGTGAATTTTTAATACCTCAAAACTATTGAAAAAAAAACTTAGAAAGCAAAGCTTTTCTCAAAATTTGAAAAAAAAAATGGAAATCACAAATACAACTCCAAATCTTAAAAATTTCAATGGACATTGATACACTAGGTCCGTTTTTTAGCCTCATTTGAAATTGTCATGATTAACACACTATATAAAATTGATTAAC
>CM060872.1:20595632-20605632 GCA_030737845.1 Acorus calamus | reverse complement strand
CTATATATTTTATATATATATATGGTCGTGATTACGTGCGATGTGCGGTCGGTGCGGTGCGCGACGTGGGCCGTCCGATCGCGGGTCCATCGCATCCAACGGTCGACGTGAATCGCACCCGACCGTCCGATGCGATGGACCCGTGATCGACGGCCCGTGATCGCGCACCGCACCGACCGCACACCGCACATAATCGGATCTTTTTATATATATATATATATATAGACACACACACCCCTGTGAAGCTTGGGGGGCCTGGGCCGCAGCCCGTCTCCGCCCCCTGACTATGATAAAACTCATGTAGAGTATATCAACACTCTTTGTATAATGCAACTTATATTCATTAGATAAAATGAATTGCAAGAGACTGTACGTGAGACTATGTAATGACATATATGACGTTTGAAAGCAAAATTGAAAAATAATTTTTTATTAAAAGCAAATTTTTTAAAATAGCTTCCTAAGAAACTCACTTTCGTTGGATTCCTATAAAATTATTTTTTATTTTTACTCAAATATGAGATTATTAAGAGAATTTCTAATCTTATACTTAAACATTTATTCAAATTTAAATTTGAGTAAAAATCACCCAAAACCCTCTCCAACCATTTATCCAAACCCATAACAAATCAAGCAATTACTCAAATCTTTACCCAAATCAATGGAGATTCAAATTTTTACCCAAGTTTTCAACATCTTTTTTTTTCTTTTATCTCTACATTTTCTTCCAATGCGACATTTTTTTCTTCCTTCAATTTCACATTTAGTTAAATTATATTAGATGTCTTCCCACCTAGGGCTGGTAAACGAACCAAGCCGCTCGGGCTCGGCTTGGGCTCGACTCGGTTTGAGCTCGTTGAAGCTCGTTCAATTAGACAAATGAACGAGCTTCAACAATTTTTAAAGCTCGGTTAGGCTTGGGAACTGGATCGAACTTCATTTTGTGTTCAAACTCGACTCGTTTATGTTATAAAAACTTAGTTGAAGCTTAACTAAACTCCTTTATAAAATCAGAACATTAAATTAATACAAAGTTATGCTTATTTAGGCTCATGAACTTGGTTTATTTAGGCTAAAATTTATTTTCAATCCCTAAAAACCTTAAAATGAAAAGAACGCTAGGCTCGTTGAGGCTCGTGAGCTCGGCTCGGCTCGGCTCGTTTATAAACGAACCGAGCTTGAACATGTCAAAGCTCGGCTCGTTCGGCTCGTTTACCACCCCTATTCCCACCCCCAACGTTTTCACCATCTCTTGAAACCCAAAAAAAATAAATAACCTTCTTTCTTAAATCTTCATCTTTATTTTTAATTTATTATTTTTACTTTAACAAAGAAATATTATTTTTACCTTTTTCAAAAACTTGAATGATTCTAATTTTTAAATTTAAATATCTTGAAAAGAAAAAAAATTGAATTGTAAAAATATTTGAAAAAAAACTTTGAAAATGTTTATAGAAAATAATTAGAAAAATATGAATTTTTTTAAAAATATTTAAATAAAACACAAATTGATGGTTGAAAAGACATCATATCAAATCAAACTTTTACTTAAATTTTAAGTGAAATTTAAATTTATGTATAAGCTTGATTAAAAGCTAAAGATAGGCCTAATAAATTTAGAAACCAATTTGAATTAAATATAATTCCTACAAAACAAAATTTCCAAACTCATGAGAAGACAAAAGGAGGCACAATTTAACAACAGCCCACTCATAAACCATTGTCTTCTAAGCCCCACCACCATCTTCAATCTGTCCTCTTGAATCAAATACTACAAAGTAATTCCTGTATAAAAGCGTCCATTGGAGACCTGAAGTTGTATATGAACTCTTGGGGACCATTGGAGCCAACGAAGAGACGCTTTTGTATTCACACAAAAAGTCTCCCATCATTTGGACAAGGTGGACCACATCATTCAGCCAATGAAGTTAAACACACAAAAATATACATCTAAATTTTTAGCTTTTGCAAATACAACGAAGATTTCCAACCACCAAATCATTCCACAATTGTTTACACCAAAAAAAAAAAATCATTCCACAATTGCACACAACCAAATAAACACGTCATTTTTTCAGCAAGTTCTTCAAGAACACAGTCTACAAAACAATCCACCACTGATGGAGAATTCAGACTTTACAGAAAGAACACAACATCACAGCTCAAGCATGCAGATCATATACCTGATCCATACTATATATATGTATGTATATTTCAGATGAGCAGCTTTTATTTTATTATTATAAACCGACCGAAACATTTCCAAGAAAACATGATGTTTTCTCTGAGGCCGCAAAACATTTCCACGAATTCATTATGTACACCCGAGGTCTCAAAACACAGAGCTCAGGCACGTGGAGATACCTCGCTTTTTTTGAAGATGGAGTTGGCGTCGCTGTAGATGGCAATGGCATTTGATATGACGGCAAGAACGATCATGAAAATTGATAAGATCTTGTCCCACTTTGTCGCAATGCCATGTGGATCCCTGTAACAAACAATAGAAATGGTTAGTGACCAGTAAGGCCCCGTTTGGAACCAATTGTCCAATAAATTTTAGATAATCGGTTCCAAACGGGTATATTTAAATCTCAGCTTTTAAATTAGATTTTAATTTTTACATTTTAGAAGTTAACAAAACAGCTTTTATGAAAAGCAAGTTGTGTGTAGCTTTTCCAAAATTGATTATATTAAGCATAAGCCATTTTTGAAATTGAGTAGCTAGTTTTTCAAATGCCCAATTAGAGAGAACTACTCACTTGAGAGTAATGGCAGCCGGAAAGATGAAGCCAATGCAGACTGCGGCAGTTGCCCCAGTGAATTGAAAGCATCCCAAATGCTGGGTATGAAATTGGCACCCATGTAAATAAGAGAAATAAGCACAACCGTTATCGAGGCGAATCTACAGTTATTTAAAGCCAAAGGTCCGCCCGACGGGAAGAGGAGATTGTCCAAGTTGAGTCTGAGGGCATAAAAGATGATGGGGAAGACAAGCATGAGGTGGATTGCATAGCTCACACGCACGGCGTCATTAAGGATTGAGCTGTATGGAATCCCAAGGTTTGAGTCGAAGTTGGCAAGCACATCATCAAGGGTGGACTCTCCAAAGAGGAGGAAGCCGAAGAAGCTAGTGGTTATGTACACGGTTGAGCAGAGACCGAGAGAGGCCCTCACGATGGATTGAATCTGAGTGGAGTCCTCGAGCTCGTTGTCTATGGTGTGAACTGCAAAAATCACAACATGATTCATAAAGATCATGGATTACAGTAACACTTCTCATTCTCCTGCTAGAGCAACAAAGTAAATGGCATTTAATATCCTTTATTCATGTGGCCATTATTCAATTCACTACTACTCTTCACAAAATCTATCAGAATTAAATTACCGTGGAAGGGACCATGGTTTCCAAACTGGCCCAAGTATCACAAGTAGATGGATTGTATGCTTGTAACTCGGAACGAGAGAAAAAAAACTCCGAGTTTATTGCCTCCTCTCAAGTGTTTGCCATCCTCTAGCACAAATTGAGGATGCCATAAGAGACACAGGGAATACATAGAAATTCATGAAACAGTATTATATGTGCACGATCTACGGCTGAAGAATATTACATATATATATACATTGACACTGTCAAAAATGAAGTGGTCTTGGAGACATACAACATGCAATATCCTCAACTACCGAAGGCTTGAAAATTCTGATAACATGCTCATAAATTGTTCTGTGATGTCTGATATGAATGATGCATCACAACAACAAATGAAATTAAATTATTGATTATCAGAATAAGGATATATTCATTGCTTACCATTGTAATGGCAGATGTATGCTGTCACAAGAATAGGGACCACGGTAAAGAGATTCCAGAAAGATGCAAAACCAGAAACATCGGGAAACAATTTAGGGCTTCCTATGCTTCCATTGATCAATTTGACGATAGTGATTCCAGCAGTGATGATGACAAATATGACCGCCAGTGCAACAGATAAGGCAGAAGTGAAACTCAATGAATCTAACATGCACAAAAAAAAGAGTTAAGAGCATCAAAAACATGGACCGGATAAATAGAATGTGAGAAAATACACAATGCCTCATGATACATAGATGTGAGATTTACCTATACGTTTGAAGCATGCCAATGGAGCAAATATAACAAGAGTTGTTACCAAGAGAACAAAGGCACGACCATTCCACCAGTGAACCCCAAACCATCCTTCCATGATCCCTGAGTGATGGACTCCACTAGAAGAAGTTCCAGAAATAACATCACCTTACAATAAGAAAACAAAAACCATTATACAGACTGTTTAAACTATGTCCACAAGAATCCATAAACCATTAGAAAAGAACTAAGAAAGGGAAAAGATATGTTTAAAGGAATATCAACAGCACGAGAAAAAATTGAACATATACATGGAAGCGATATTACAGAATTTGCTCAGGAATTTTGAAACATGAATGAACATATTGAAAAATTTCAGCCACACAAAACACAAATAGAGAAAGAAAGTGAAGAAAATGTCTATGGGCATCTATCTGATAATGATATGTCCATTTCAAGGAGTGGAACCATCATTATTGCCAGTTAGAGAATAACACGAACCTCCTAAATCCAAGAAACTCAACCTGTATTTCTTCATTCATAATCATACCATGTGACATCTATAATCACATTATAGAGAGTACAATAACTTGTAATCGTAATAATCACTAATAACTACCAACTACTGCACGCTATCAAATTCCACTAACTACTACACTTCTACTAACCACTTTTAATGAATATGCAATTTATAATACAAAGTACTTGACATAACTAATAAATATGATATTTATTCAATAGTATTGCACACATCATATCCTTTAACCAGAATCAAGTGAACTCTAATGCAATCTAGTGATAACACACATTAGCACATCAAACGAAAATTTAGAAATGTTACTATACATAAAATTGTGCATACTATGCATAAAACACCACCAACCACCACCAACACTTTGAGCATAAATACAAGAGAGAACATCAAATTCTCCACAAATTTATCCAACTCAAGAATGGCAGAATGTTCACTATTCAAGTGACCAACAAGAACTATACTCACAATCTTAACATCTATGCTATCACATAATTAAAACAAATTAAAGATGAAAGAAAAACACCATTTGATCTGCATAAATCATGAACAACTCACTAGTCCCAAAATATATGCTAAATGCACATCTCACTTTCAGGCAAAGACAATGACAACATGCATAATGTTTACTCATACATAAGAAGTAGAGAAGATGAGCACACGATAACACAAACAATCCTACACAAGGAGAATTATTGAATCAATCATAGACAGAGGTTATACCAATAATAATCATGTACACAACCAGCACCCCTATGTTGTTGATCACGACGCAAACCTGCAACAGCACCCTTCCCACCTTCCCAAAGGCATCCCCCATGACCCCTCCATACGACACCGTCTTCCCTGCCCTGCTAAACCTCAAAAGCATCTCGATCGAGGACTCCGTGAGGAAAGCCATGAATACAATCATCAAGATCCCAGGGATGAGCCCCATGACCTTCATGTCGCAGGCAAGGCCATGATCCCTGCCCCGACAATCGTCGTGGAGAGGTTAAACACGGCACCAGAAAACGAAGCCCCGTTAAACCCATCCAACTCAGAATTGTCTTCATCTTGCTTGTATGGCAAGAGAGGGGCGGTCATCTACTACACCCTTGTTTTTCCGAGTTTGCGAACCATTCAACGGGGCAATGCTTCCGATCGTCATTGTTTCACAGGTTTTCAGATCAAATCAAGAGACCGAGCTTCCAAAATTGGATCTAATTGAGGATCAATCGATTGGGTATTGGAAAAACAGTCCCAAAATGATCTTGGAACTCCCAAAATCTGATTTTTGAAAGCTTAAGCTCAAAATCTAACAACCCAAATCGATTTTTCAAAGGTTTCTAAAAAGACAAGCGTTTTCGTTCAGAATTCGCAATTGGGATGGCTTAAAAACACCCAGAAAGCACAGAATCAACAGATTTCAAAACGTTTATGGACTTCACAATCAAAGCTTCTATAAAAATCGAAACTTTCCCCAAAAATCAGTTTAATCAAACCAATCCAAAATCCCAGCAAAACCAAAAAATATTCAAATCGCCACAGAAAACCTGAAACGGAGGACCAATAATGGAGGGATCCCTTTCTCTTAAAAGAAACACCTCTCTCGAGTTCCGTTGAAGTCCTCAAAAAGGAAGGCTTTACGTCGTTCACTCCTTTCGAAAGATCGCAATCAATGGCCCACGTTTTGTTCGGATTCAGACGGTAAGAACCTTTTTTTACTTGTTTGATCCACTCTTTGTCACAGACGAAGCTCCGTCACCGAAGTATCGATCGAAGTGAATTGGGTTTTGTTTGTTTGTGTGATTGATTGAATTGGGAACAATTTTTTGGGGGTTTTCAGGGTTGATAATGATCCATGAGTGAATTTTTTGGTTGGGTTTGGTTGATTAGAGACAATGTGGTATCACTTTATAAGGCTCTTATTACGAAATGCACCATGGCTTTGGAGGATTTGTACGGATAAGATGAAACAGTTCTAATTTGTTTTTGAACAAATTCAATTAGGCCATGTGGCCAGTGGCCCTCGTAAATTATTTTTAGATCCCTGGTGGCCCTCATAAATTATTTGTAGATCCCTGGTAGTTTTTTAAGTTTTTTTAAATCTATGAAGTGGTGAAAAATTATCTTTAAATTATAAAATCGGATCTGTAAATTATCTTTTATAAATTGTTTGCACTTTCCAGTATATAATTAACATTTAAAAATATTAATAGATGGTGAGGGGGCATATTGAATATTTTTTACGAACAGAATAGCGCCATCAGTTTTCAATGATTTAAAGATAATTTTGCACTGTTTTAGAAATTTTAAAAAAGTTTGAAAACTTCTAGAGACATAAAAAATAAGGGTAAAATGCATTTGTACCCTCTGAAGTTTTCTAAACCTGCAAAACCACCCCCTATAGTTCAAAAATATACAATTACACCCCCTACAATTTGATTTTCTATTAAAATGAGATAAAAAAAATACTATTTTATCCTTCTAATTGAATCTTTATCATTTTTTTACTTTTTTGTGAATTATTTTCATATTTTAATTAATTATTATCTAAATTAATTCTCACAAAAATGCATTCAGATGTAATTTTGAAATTAATTATTGTATAAGTTAATATTCATAAAGCATATCTACATTTAATTACTTAATTTTTTCTATGGATTTTAAGATAGTTAAGGGTAAAACAATAATTTTAAATGACTTTTGTCACATCTCAATGAAAAAATATAATAACAGGGGATATAAGTGCGTGTTTTTAAACTTTAAATGGTGTTTTTGTAGATTTTGAAAACTTCATAGAGTCCAAATGCATTTTATCTTAAAAATAATTCACGGTGATTATTTTAAAAACTTCAAAAGTCTAAATGCATTTTACCCTAAAAATAATTCACCGTGATTACAAGGACCACTAATTAATTTTTAGTTTTTTTATCTATGTCAGCGGAATAAAGGGAACAGATTAAAAAAAGTTATTTATTAGTTTGTTATACAAATGAAAATGCCTAAATAATTATTTTCAAGTATTTCATATCTACTATATCAGGTACATGTTTAAATTCTTACGCATATTCTTAAATATAAATAGAGTTCATTTTGAAAAATCAAATTTTTTTATTATTCTCATATCAATCATTATCTTAATTTTATTAGAATAATAAAAATGTGATTTTTATGTTTTAATGAGAATAATAAAAAAATCATTTTTTATGCATAAGAAGATTTACACCCTGATGTATCAAGGACAAACAAACTCTATTTGGCATCCTAAAAATGGACAAAACAATGACCCACCCCTAAGTTTTTACCTTTTTCATTGTCATCAAATACAATATTGTAAGCTATACTGAAAAATAAATTTAGCCCACCCAAAATTTGGCATATTAGTTCCACACATAGCGCCACAACAACTTTTTTTAACGTAAAAGATATAATAAATTAGAATTTGTTAAGTTTTAACAAACTCCTACGGTTTCGTAACAGACGTACTTGTGATACGTATTTCAAATACAACTCATTAATCGTATCATCATACAGTTGGAATACTCGAAATATTACTACACATTTTTATTCAGTTTGCAATTTTATTGATTTTATACTGATAATGTTAAGTACAATCTTTTTTTCCATCTGTCTATACTTAGTTTGATGTTTTTAAAAATAATATATATCTCATCTAATGAGATACATTCTTTTACAAAAAAATGTCCATCAATTTTTTGTAAGAGGTTAAGATTTTGAGCATAAGTTATCATAATTTTAAAAATTAAAAAATTCATCAATTTTATTCTCATTTACATTTGTTAAAATAAAAATAAAAAATATGATAAATGATATTCTAGTTTTTAGATAGAATAAATTATCTTCATTTTTATTTTAAAATTAAGACAATTATTTGTAATTTATTCTAATTATTTTTAATACTAAATGAGAATAAACTGTCATCTCACTTAGGCTTGTCAACGGGTCGGGTCCGGGTCGGGTCGGGGTGGACCCAGACCCGACCCGTGGCAAGACCCGACGGGTCCGGGGAAATGTGGATTCGGACCCAGACCTGACGGGTCCGGGTCCGACCCAACCCGGATGGTTGGCAAAAAAAAAAAAAAAAGAGGAAGAGCTCATGTATTTGTTTGCCTTATCATTCTATTTGAAAATTTTTGTAATAAAATATTATTTTTAATGAGACTATGTTTGAAAATAATTTTATATAATTCAAAAGAAATAAATGAATTATTAAACAATATCCAAAACAATAATCACTAACATAAAAAACATATTAACCTAAACAATAAATCTAACTAATTATACAAACATTCAAAACAATATTAACATAAACAACATTCAAAACAATAAACACTAACATATTAACTAAAATAATACACATAAATCATGCAAAAAACTAATTAATTATACAAATTCAAAAGCTAATAAGTTAATTGTCCAAAACAAACCGACGACAATACATTACTAAGTTTATTACATATTAAACAATCAAGTTCTTGTAAATTGCAATATCAACACAACGAAAAAAATGTTATGATTATGATTATGATTTATGAACTTATGGATACAAACATAAGTTAAGTAAGAAATAAAATTATATATCAACTAATACTAATAGTCTTATAATATATGAGCATATATTAATAAAACAATCGGGTCTCGGGTCCAACGGGTCGGGGCGGGGTGGACCCGGACCCGATCCGTTTGTTTGTTCGGATCCTCCGGGTCGGGTCTAACTCGGGTCGGGTCCAAATCGGGTCGGGTATATTACACGTATAATTGGGTCCGAGTCGGGTCCGGATCTAGACCCGACCCGTTGACAGGCCTAATCTCACTCTTTTAACTCTATAATTACTCATTCTCAAATCTCATAATAAATATTATAGCGTAGTATATACTGTGCTGTCGCTTATACTTACTGAACGGGTTAAAATAATACTGTGTATATGGCTATCTCTCAAACTAATCCAACGTCCTCATGAGCTGGTGGAGGACAGGTGTCCGCATATCTATGGCTATATTTGATATGAAAATATTTTTTTGGAGCCTAAACTGTCTTATCTAATATAGAGGGACAAGAGATTGATTGTAATTTGCATCTGGTGGTGCTAATTGAAACACGTGGACGAAAACGACGACAATCTTGACATTGATTGGCCTCGGATTCTAAAGACCCGCTCGTCATCAACGCGTGCTTTGATTCAAATTAATAATAATTTTTTAAAAAAAATCAAGGGGCCCATGGTACCATCATCATTCTTAGCCCTTGTTCGATAATTAAATTATTAAGAGATTTATTACTATATATAAATTACAAAAATAATTTTTTATTTGTTTGAATTTTAAATTAGAGTGTTGTTATACTCACTTTTTTTTTATTT